>JAGFNQ010002883.1:0-52843 GCA_024364735.1 Boesenbergia rotunda | reverse complement strand
GGGTTGTAGATATTAGCTTTGAAAAAAAAAACTTCATATTAATTAAAATATTTCATGAATATATGACGTTATAATTTTTTTTATAAAATATATCATTGAACTTGTTACCTTCAGAATGTGCTAATTTTGTTGCAAATTTAAATTTATCAAAATATTATAAGTTGGCATATTTTAGGAGTCAACTAAAAACACACTTGTTAATTTCAGTTTAATGCATCATTAGTGAGATCAACAACTCATTTATTAACCACTAACTCTAATAAACCTGAAAAAAGAGATCATCTAACTACTGATTGATTCAGGCCCGGCTCAAGGCACAGGCCACTAAGGCCTGTGCCTAGGGCCCAACAAAATTAAGGGCCCAGTATTATTATATATATAATATATAATATTAAAATTTAATTAAGTTTTTCAATCTATTGGCCATGCAGCCATTATTATTTTCGCTGCTGCATTAATCGCGCATGCAGCGCGATTTTCGCAATAACAACGCGATTTTCACAGCAATATGGCATGCTGCTAATCTGCGAAAAGCAACTGCAATCAATGAAATGAAGCAAATCACAATTCACAATTCACAGCAATAATCAGCATTTAATTAATGTAGTATTAATTAAATATTGTAGTGCATCAATTGAAAAAAAAAATATTATCAAAACTTAAATATAAAAATTTAATTAATAATTTTGCATCTCAAAAAATTAGAAAATCAAATTTTAAATAAAAATTTATTTTTAAATTAATATTTTATTTTTTTAAAAAAAATTTAAAACCCACCATTGTCGGTCCCAAGTCCTAATAAAAAAGGGTGACGAAAAATTTTTATTTTTAAAAAATTATTAAAGATTAAAAAATAATTTAGCCTAGGGCCTCATGGAATCTTGAGACGGCCCTGGATTGATTTATTAAAACTTAAGCAATAATTTTTCTACAACTCGAATCTTTTTTTTTCCCCCTTCAGCTAAACTGCATCATCAACAATCTAATGTCACTAAAACATCAGGCAGATACATCAAAACAAAAATGCAAAATGGGATTAAAAATTTTCTGACCAGATTAAAATCTACCATAATAGAATGGTGAAATATAAACATCTCAAAGACAGACTGTTAGAATGTACAGAGTGTAGTAATTCTCTTCCTGAACGCTTCAGCATTCATTTCCTTTGTCTTCCTAAACCCTTCATTCTTTCATCCTGCCAAGGGAGGGAAGTCGCCGTCATCCTTCAGCTGATAGGGTTGAGTTAGCCTGCACATTTCATCCATTTCCAACTTGTTATGATTCACTGATGCTAAATAATGAAGAACTTTTTGTTTTCACAATCTACAAAAATATTTCCAAGTTTGATTTATGACAACAAATTTTACAGTGTCAAGTGTTTCATCACAGATTATTTATCTTCAGTATTGTCAAGCAATGGCGTGGAAAAGTATGTCCTTTTAGATTAAAATGTAAAGAAAATTGGGGGAGTTTTTACACACAGATTGCATGATTTTGCCCCTGATTGATACATAGTTTTGAGATCTAGCTATTGTGTTGTGTTTCTGTTCAGGAAGAAAAGGATGCTAAGCTCCATGTGTCACTTCATCCATTCCTGTATCTGAAGGTGTTTTCCGCTTGATGTTTATTATTTGCTGCTTCTCTGATTTTATTTAATGACTATTAAATCCAATCAATTGTGTGCAGTATCAAAAATTGTAATCGTATTGAGTTTGTCATTGAAACCTTTAAGAGTTCATAACCACTTTCGTATAACAAAAGGAAATAACCTTTTGGGTTCTCAAGCTGACCAATATCATCGGACGATAACTCTTGCATCCTTTGCAGGAATTTATCACCTCAATCAAAGGATCTTAAAGGGTCATATCAAGGGAAAAGGAATATTCTAAAGTTTTCTTTTAACAAAAGAAAGAGTTTGTTGAGTATGTTTAGCCTAATTTAAGTTTTGTAAGGCTACCGTGCTTGACCAGAAGTAATTCAATGGACTACGAATCTAAATTCATCAAAAGGCAAAGTTGGAGATGTTGATCACTCTAGAGGCCCATGAATAACTTGAGACAATCTAATGGTCAACAAAGAGAAAATATTATATTTAAAAAAACTGAAAAGTTTTTGCAAAACACTATGCGAACGAAATTGTTGAAAGACAATTAGCAAATCACGCTGCATTTAACAATTGAAATTCCAAAATGTGTGACTTACTTTTCATTGTTCAAACTTCTATGAGGACTTTCAACTGTTAATGTCGGTATAGATAATCCAGAGCCCCTACCAACACCATTGGCTGACTCTAAATTGCCAGCCCTTCCTGAAGACAAACTTCCTGTCGTAACAGGACCCAAATTACCAAATTCAAGTTTGCCTTCAGGAGCGTATGGATAACCATTTGCAGGAGAAACCACCATAAAAGGGGAACCAGGAGACTGAGGGCGATCTGTTGAAATTGGATCTCCATGACCATTACCAAAAACACTAGGAGGTATAGGCGGTGGAGGTGGAACATGATTCCTTTCGTCTGATGACCCCTCATAATATGGTGAGTCCCCATAACCATTTCTCCGGTATCTAGGAAGATGATTTGCTTGCATTTGATTCCTTCCTCTTCCTGACATATGCCTCTCTCTGTATGAACGAGAATTCTACAGAATAAAAGTTACCAAACAAAATTAAGCAATTGTACTTAGAACCTTAGGTTATATTAATCAAATCCACAGAAGTTACTGCACTAAAAAATATCATAATTTAGGTTAACAGTATGATGAACTCTCATGTATAAGCATCACAAATGAGAAGCTTTAAAATTTGTTCAAATTATATCAGGACACTAAAACAAACATGGGAAAATATAGAATAAGTAAATGAAGATTAAATCATGTGCAACCTTACCACAAAACAAGGAATCAAAAAGATGCTCAACTAGAACTAAAAAAACAGTGAAGTGCAAACTCACCGTGTTTGGAAGGTATGTACCAGTTCCCCTTGTTTTAGCCATATCTTTGGCACCATAATCATTAGAAATTAATGGTGGAATCAAAAAATAACTTGTGGGAAGTGGTGGCATGTGGACAAGGTTATTTGCACCAACATGCGCATACATGTTTTGCACATTCCAGGAATGCTTGTTTTGATATGGGGAAGGGGATGCATGGTAGAGCGGTACTATATACGGATTGAACAAACACTCTTGGAACTCCTGAGCATGATGTAGATTGCCACAATAAAGCTGATAATCACCAGAGAGGTCTGATAAATTATTGGAACTAGGACTTGCATCATCTAACTTTCCATCATCTGGGCAGTCCCCATGAACTGAATCTTCACAATTCCAGCCTGCTGATGGTGATTCATGAACATAACTAGAAAGTGCAGTGGTGGTGGGTTCTCTAGGCCAGCATGCACTATTCAATGACTTAGCCTTGTGTCTCATTTCATCAGAAGCGGACGTAGATTTATTTGAAGACACTCCCACAACAACATTATCTCTCGTACTCGTATTACCCAATGTCCTATCATTGTGATTGTTCTCTGAACAGAAAAACAAGTGGGGTGCGTGAAAAACTTTTCCAGATGTTGATGGCTTAAAACTTTCATCTGATGATCTTGATGCTCTCGTGGAATGAAGATTTGTAGCATCATCAATGGATTGTTTGCTTGTAATGTCTTCCTCAGAAACCAAAGAGCCACTTCGAGAACAGTTTGCATTAATAGGTGAACTAACAGAATGCTTGCCATGTTGTTTTGTTGGTGTGCAATTCACATCCAAGTTCAAATTCTTGAGGTTATTTATCGCATCAATCAATGCTCCATTAGAGTTGCGGGTTGGTGAAGCTGCAAAATGTGGGTCCTCATTTTCATTTTCTGCATTTAAGTTTGATACTCTGTATTCATCTCCACCTTGATCTACTGTTCCACTCTTTAGGGAACTAGAAGTGACATCTTGTACATCTGGTCTTTCCCGACTTCCATGTCTACATAAGGTGCTTCTAAAGAACAAATTAATTTCATCTACAATATTTGAAGAAGATGATTGAAGTATCCGACCAAGTTTTCGAGCACCAAAAGTGAAAGCACTGCGTATACGGTGAAAATTACCTATGAACGACATAAAAGAAGAAACTTTGTAAAAGATTTTCAAGTTAATTTAGAATTCTTGCCATGGAACTTAACCGAAAGGAAAATACTACTAACTTTTGCTAACACTGCGTCCAAGATTATTGCTTGGTTTCAATGGATCAACAATATTCAGATACTTCTGCATGAATACTTGATTGTTGTTCCCATACATCCTAGATGGAACTGAAAACATTTCTATATATTCTTCAATAAATTCCTCGGTAAGTAGTGAACAATTTGCTTTTGTTTCCAATGGCTCCACTGTGCAAGCACACCAAAATTCATGATATAGTTTAAAAAAAGTCGCATACAATTATCATTTACCAACAATAGTATGTTGAAAGTCGCCTTACGAACTAGTTTTGGCAATGAAGTAATAGAAACAGGGCCTTGTAGAGTGATACAGTATTTGTTCCAATCAAATTTACTGTAGTAGTCCAAAAACCTATAGAGAACCTGCCAAATGACAGCCCTCATAAAAGTTACAAGAGAAACAACAATATGAAATCAAATGCAAGAAGAAATCAAAAGAACAAAATGATATTTTAGAAGAAAATTCTTTCTTGGATAACTCACCGCTAGAGGGCCATCCATATTCTCATGGAACAGATGGAAGACATGAAGAATTAAAATCTCCAATGCGTAAGTAGATATCAAACCATGATGAGCACCAAGAATGCGACTTTCATAGTAACACCAAGCCTTGATCAATATTATACTGCGCTTGAAAAGATGATCTTTTCCAATTTTTTCATTTATCTACAAGACAGTGTTGAGTTGCAAATTGCATGGTGAGAATAACATATTATTTCTATAAATGAATTAATATGTAAAATATATATGAGAGTTCTAGTGCCTTGGAAGGAAAAAATAAAGGATCAAATCATATTTGAAACTGAACCAGCAAGCATTTCCCATATACCTTCTCGAGAAAGCAAAGTGTACAAAGCCCACCAATCTGATTGAATGAGATATCTACAACAATATTCTGCACAATGCATTTCACAAGTTTAACCTGCACAGACAAAATTCAGTCATAAGACTCAAAATATGACTACCCTATATATCATAGTCTTATCAATCCAGAAATAGGCAGTTGTCAATCACCATCATACTTCAATGAACGTTAGGGAAATGAAATTTAAGAAAACTACAGGTTTACGAATGTATGTTACATGAACAAATCAACTGGCATATTTTAAAATAGATCACGTTTTTAAAAGACAACTTGAATAGATGTATAATGCGGTATACTAGACAATAAACCAAAATTCAATGAGATGAGAAACCTCAGCACGAATAAGTTGAACATCATTCACTTCAAATCCAGAATCCTTATTATGTTCTTCTTCTCCAAGAAGAGAACAAAGTTCACTTGCCAACATCTCTTCATTATTAGGGGCACCAAGAGCGGTCAGATCAATATCTCCATCAGGAAGATATGTCTTTAGAGGAACTGATCCAAATGGAAACACCTGATGAGATTTGAAAAGAAACAGAAGATATCAAGATAAGATTCAGCCAGATTATGCCAAAAATCTAGTGCAGAAATGTCAATAGCACTTATCTCCAAAAGATTATACTAAATATCACATTTTGAAAACAGAAACATAAAGGATACCATCATGTAAACAAAATACAATCCGTTAGAAACTCAACCAGATTAAGTTTGTATGAAAGGCTATGAGCTAAAATTAACCAACCCTTGATCACCTTCCATGTGTGGTGCTATATGTGTGCATATATCTACATGTTCATGTGTACATAAAGAAGAGGAAATTTTCAGTTCCAAATATCTGCGAATAAACAAAAGTTCTAAGCTCAAATGTAGATTAATATAAAAGTAGATAAAGATATATCCAATAATATGGTTTCCTTCAGCTTTTAGTTTAATAAGAACAACAAAATTATAATGAAATCAAAAGACTTGTCCAGATACTTTTCATCATAACACAACCCAGGGACACAGAACGGCACAATGAAAAGGTTGTGCATTCCCAATAAGTCAAAGGTATGTCATCAACGAAGTCACCAAATCTAACAGAAACATGAAGCCAACTATAGGGAAAACCAAAGTACCCAACTATAAAGTGGTATGGCAAGATGTAGAACATTATATTATAAGGTTAATACGCACCCCAAAAAAAAACAAGGAAAATACGCGCGCATGAAACGAACCACAAGAATATGAATGCACAGTACATGATGAAAATTTATTGAAAGCAATTTTACAAACTGAAAAAATAAAAAACATAAATAAGCACAATAACCAAAATTGATTAGGTCGTTACAAGAAACCAACAGAGATGAGTTACCTTACTCCCCATGCGCGTCGTGAGCAGCTCCTGGACATAATCAACGACGGCCTTCCGCCTTTCTTCGGAGACAACGGTCGGCCGGATGCACCGCAAAATTTCTCGAGTAGCCTCCTCCGCCCGCCTCCAGTTCTCAGCCTTGATCGCCGAAGGATGCGGATTCGGCGGCTGCGGATGGGAACAAAGCAAGTCCCGACCTCCCGAAGCGTCGACGTCGGCCAGCGGCGGCCAGGAATCCAGGTCGCCCATTCCAGGACGAGTCCGACGAAGGAACCAACCCCCCCCCCCCCCCCCCCCACCACCAAAGCTCTAAACCTTCCTCCCGCCTGCGAATCGACGCGGCCCAGAGATCACAGGGGACCGTGAAATCGCGGGAATCAAAAGGGAACGCGCCGCCAAATCGATCGGAAGGCGATCGCACGTCGAGGGCGGCGGGACGATCGCGGCGAAAAGGGAAAGGCAGGAATTTTACGAGAGGAATTTGGCCGGCGCTCCAAATCGAGGTTTTCTAATGGGATCGGTTTCCGGTGCGTCGGCGAAAATCCCTTTTCGGTATCAGAGGAGATTAAAACAAATGCAAAAAAATAGAGAAGAAAAAGGAAAATATAAACAAAAAGTATCTCTTTTAGATTCGTTTTTCCCACTTCTCTTCCTATTTCGAGAAAAGGTATTTAATTGGGAAAAACATACGGGCTTTTTAATTTTTTTAAAAAAATATCAAAAGCATTTAAAAAAAGAGAAACATCACAAATAGTCAAATACTATCATCTTTCTTGGATTTTTTTATGTTCAAATTTTATCTGAAATTCTTTAAAAATATACTTTTTTATTGATTATTTTAATAAATATTTGTGGGGGTGTGAAAGGACGCCTCTCTAGGATCGAATTTTAAGTTTAACAAATTAATAGATAAGTTTTTTTCAATAATTGATTAAAAATATTAAACTGATGAATCATTGTTATGTTTGTGTGATTGAATATCGATGAGCGTCTTCTATTGAATTGTCACTAGGGATTAATTACTAGATTTGATGTCTAAAATATCTTTTTACCATTTGCCTTGCTCACTTATTATCAACTAGTCAAGCAATTGTTAAATAAGGCGATTGTTAGATTACAATAAAATCGTAATAAACAATGATCCTGTCGCGAAGTGAGGTGGTGATCCCCTGGGCAAGATGGTCTCCCGTATGCTGCGAGCGGGTGAGGCGGCGCTACCCTGGCTCCAAGTTGGCTCTCGCCTGCAAAACGATGACCGTCAGCAAAATCCACCGGGGGTTTCCCTGGTCAGGCACTCCGACGGTCAAGTCAGTATCCGCGGAAAATATAAGAGAGCTGAAATGAAATGCAGTAGTAGATGAGAGAGCTCGCGCGTGCATACCTGCGGTAGGAGGAGTACAGAGTTTATATAGCTGGGGGACTGACATCCCTTGTCCGTGATTAACGAGACAAGGGTGTGATGTCTGTCAGCCCGTACGAGAGTACTAAGGAGCAGTGCGACAGGGCGCGGGGTGCTCAGGCGGTACGATAGTACTGGATTGGTGGACTGGCCGTAAGATGTGCCAGAGCCGAGTAAGGCGTGTGGTACCCCGACATCAGGGTCTTACCCTGGTTATGATGATATAGGGGGCTTAGGGACGAAGTAGTCCGGGCCCTGAGCGCCGATCAGCGAGTCCGGGTGTCCAGGACCAGGTCGGGTATTGGCCAGGGAGCGTGGCAGCCACGCGTCCGACTGAGAGTGTTGAGACGTAGAATACGCCCTGAGTCGGGGTTTACCGAGACATGCCTAGCTGACTCTGTCAGGTGTCCGATTCAGGTGGTGTGATGGGAGTATAGGCCGCCACGCGTCCGGCTGGAGCACACGACCTAGATCTAGGTCGAGAAACGGGTCGAGGTGACCGGATCAGGAGAGGCTGGGGATCGGCCTGACTGACTCTGCTCGTTACTGGTTGACTAATGTCCCGGGGTCTTCCGGGCTTAAGGACCCCTGGGTGACGTCTCTGCCGAACCATCTGATGGGCCTTCGTGGCGCCAGGCTGGCTGGCTAAACGGGCCGGCTTACCCGTAGACAAGGCCGGGATCATAAGCGTTCCCCTCGAGTCTAGTCGAAGGAGGCACTGAGTCCGACTGACTGGACTATCGTCTGTTGAAGCAAGCCTGGCGCTCTCGGACGACCCGGTCCCTTCTTGCGGCCCTCAACGGACCTTTCGGAGCGCAGGTATCCTGGTCGGCCAGACGTGCCACATCATCTGTCTTTTCGCCTTCTGCTGCCTAGGATATCCGAGCATATTGTAATCTTATGCATTAATGCTCACGGTTACTGATTGTTCCACGTGTCTTTTCCCCATTGCTTCTCCGGGTGACGAGGCGCTCACCGTCTGTCCAGTGAATGACGAGGTTGTGCGCGAGGTGCTTTGTTTCATGGGCCCCTCTGGGCCTAATCAGATGACTATTATTGACCGCCGCCTTTGCTATGATATGCCATCGGGCGGTTCTTATAGCCTCCGGGGCTGCATAAATAGGTTTTTACATTTACCACCGCCTTTTCACCTTTCACACCAGCATGCTGCGCTTCTGTTTTTGGGTGCGGTTGCAGCGGAACCACTGGTCCCGGCTTTCTTCTCCGACGACCTCTTCACTGGTTAGGTTTCCTTCTTTCTTTTGTTTCGCATGGTCTCTTTGTCTCGCGACCCGGCTCCATGGTATGTCGCCCTGAGGTCTGTCCTCGACTACTGCGACCTCGATGTAATTAAAGCAGACTTCCATATTCCGTCTAACCATCATGTCTTGCTGCATGCTTCTTCCGATCAACCCGCCAAACCTCCAGCACACTGCATTACCATCTCTCGAGATCACCTGCAAGTTGGGTTGTGTTTCCCAATCCATCCCTTCATCGCCTCGGTTTGTCGCTACATTCGCCTTAATCTGTCCCAGCTAACTCCTAATTCCATCTGCCTTCTCTGCGGGTCAGTCATTATCTTTCAATTGTATCGGATTCCCCTTCGAGCCGAAATCTTCCACAACTTCTTCTGTTTGAAAAGGCAAGAATTTGGCGAGTTTTACTTCCAAGCCCATCCTGGGACTTCCTTCCTTTCTCAGCTTCCATCTTCCAACAAGGGTTGGAAGGAGAGGTATTTTTTCATTCGCCCTGTCGAATGCCCGACTTGGCCAGCCGGCTTTTTGCTGAACTTTCCTCAGGTACCTCCTCATCATACGGACTCTCGAAAATTCCCTCCATTCGAGCTTGCCCTCTCCGTGCTCGGGGGTCGGCACTTCTCCATCGTGTCGTTACTGTGTGAGAACATTCTGTCTGCGTTCAGACTCAGTCCTGCGCCGTTTCTTCGACCTGCCTCTCTCGGTAAGCATTCTTTTCCGCTTTCTCGTCCCTTTACTACTACTTAACCATGGTTTGCCTAGTAGCCGAGATGATGTATCCGACTGCCCCCGAGGAGGGTTATGGACTGGAGTCCATGGAGATGGAGGCGCGTATCTTGAGAGAGAGGCGCGTGCAACCGAATAGCGAGCTGAACAAGAACTGCGTACGGAGCAGCTGGCAGAGCAAGAGGCAACTCTCTCTGTCTCTAAGTCACCCGCCTCTCATCGTGCTGCCTCCGCGCCTGAGGATGAGGAAGTCTCCCAGTCCAGCCCAAAGGACACTCGAACTCTGAGTCATCTGCTGAGGCGCCCACGTGATGATGGGTCCGTGCCCGACTCGGTCGACCCCGTGGAAGCTTCTTCTAGTCGGCCCAGCAAGACGCAAAAGGGTAAGGCGCCGATGACCGACTCCCCAATACTGCCACCTTCTTCTCCTCCCATGCTTCCGGTGGGGCCAGTGGTTGCCCCTTCAGGGAAGACTTTCCAACTCCGATCGGGGGAGCCTGCGAGCGAAGGTCCGATGCATTTGCTGCCACCTCTCGCTATCTGACTTGCTCATGAGCATGACGGTGTCGAGCGGCACAGCCCCCATACGGTCGCAAGATGTACGGCTGTATGGTACGGTAGCAAACCGGTTTCTGGCCAGTTTGCGAGCGAGCGGCTTGCGTGGCCCGAGCGTCTGGGCGGACGATTTTATGGCTACGGCCACACAGGTATATGTTCACGGGTTGTTACGTGCCTTGCACTTTCTTCGGTTGAGATGTTACCCGATCTTCTTTTTGCAGTCCTCGGCCCAAGGCTTCAGCATGTGTATATCCATGTTGAGTCATGCCAAGGCCCGGTATTATGCCGAGCGGTGTGTGGAGGATCTTGAAGCCCGACTCCAGCATCCCTAGCTAGCTTCTGACGACGACCCTCTAAACAGCTTGAGGGCGGAAGTTATCAGACTTACTGAGTCAGGCTTAAGAGGAGCTAGAGACCACCAAAGCACAGATTGTCTCGGCTAACGCCGAGGCGGTTCAAGCGCAACACCGGGTTGCCCAGGCCGAGCAAGCGCAGCTCCGTGATCACAGACGCAAGGAGGAACTGCGAGCGGATCTTCTGAAGACCAAGGCCGAGCTCCGTTAGGCAAGTGAGGTGTTGATGCAGTCTGACCCTGATTGTTGTTTTGGTGTTGACATCGATTTTAGTTTAGGTTGATGATTATGATGATTATGATTAAGTCCTGATCGGGGATCAAGCATGGTATGGAAAATCTTAGCTTGGAGGGCTAGGTGTTGGAAAATCCTAACCTAGAGGGTTAGGTGTGGAAAATCCTAGCTTAGAGGGCTAGGTGTTGAAAAGTCCTAATTTGGAAGGGTTGGGTGAAAAG
This sequence comes from Boesenbergia rotunda, assembly GCA_024364735.1. Lineage (NCBI taxonomy): Eukaryota > Viridiplantae > Streptophyta > Magnoliopsida > Zingiberales > Zingiberaceae > Boesenbergia > Boesenbergia rotunda. The sequence goes on along the minus strand of JAGFNQ010002883.1, from coordinate 41,668 downwards.
TCCTAGCTTGGAGGGCTAGGTGAAAAGTCCTAACTTGGAGGGTTAGGTGAAAAGTCCCAACTTGGAGAGTTAGGTGAAAAAAGTCCTGGCTTGGAGGGTCAGGTCCTAGCTTGGAGGGCTAGGTATGGAAAGTTCTAACTTGGAAGGTTGGGTGAAAAGTCCTAGCTTGGAGGGCTAGGTGAAAAGTCCTAACATGGAGGGTTAGGTGAAAAGTCCCAACTGGAGAGTTAGTGGAAAAACCCTAGCTTGGAGGGCTAGGTTGGATGAAACCCTAGCTTGGAGGGCTAGGTTGGAGCCCTTGGATCGGTCTGGTGACCGATCAGGGAGTTGGCGCGGTGCTCCTTCGTGGATCGGTCTGGTGACCGATCCAGCGATGACTGATCGGTCTGGTGACCGATCAGGGAGTATGCGTTTCACCCATTGCTTGGCTCCTGATCGGTCTGGTGACCGATCAGGGAGCAAACAGTGAGGTTGAGTTCCCTTGCTGATCTGCTCCTGATCGGTCTGGTGACCGATCAGGATCACTGTGCAGATCATTCTGGAGAACGATCCAGCGTCGCAGGTTCCTCTCTATGAACGATCAGGACGGAGCCTGATCTGTCTGGTCATGACCTGATCGGTCTGGTGACCGATCAGGAGGCTCCCTGATCGGTCCGGTGACCGATCAGGAGGTTTGGACTGCGATGCTCAGAAATCGCCCGATAATGGGGTGGATCGGTCTGGTGATCGATCCACAACCTGGGATCGGTCTGGTGATCGATTCAGGAGAATCCCAAAGAAATCACGATTTCTGATTGAGTGTTGGGGACCGATCAGGACGAAGCCTGATCGGTTTGGACCCAGCCTGATCGATCTGGTGACCGATCAGGAGGCTCTCTGATCGGTCCGATAACCGATCACTTTAATTCAAAATGCACTGTCAGACGCTCTGATCACGTTTGAACGTATCCGATTCTCTGCATTTCATCTCTGATGCTTGATTTACTGCTTGATATACTGTCCTAATACTCTGATTAAGCTGCAGGTGACAGGGAAGGATTCAAACACTCAAGGAGAGTCAATAGAGACCTTTCCTTGGAGCAGGTTTGTCTGTTTTTTCCATCTCAGGTTGCAACGGGCACTGGCGCTGGCTGGAGATGCTGTCTGGGGCTGGTCTGAGGGAGGCTCAGGGAGTCCAGAGAAGCTCAGAGGTAGCTGGTGGTTGCAGGTGAGCAGCTGGAGGCTGCAGGGAGATGGTGTCACCTGATGCTCAGTGGAGGAACAAAAGGAGCGGAGAAGAATTGGCTGAGGAGAGTTCTGCTGCTTGAGTTCTTGCTGCGCCTTTGTGTTCTCCACAACTTGCTTGCGTGTTCTGAAGTTCCATCACCTTGAGCAAGCTACTGTAATCTTGAAGCAATCATCCCTTGCTTGAGCACTTGGAGGAAAGAACAAGAGGCTTCGAGTCCAACAGCGAGAAGACACGGGGAAAGGGTTCTTGCGTGAGATCGTCGCTGGGTGGAGCTCAGGAGGAAGCTTGCTGTGTTCTTGTCTTTGCTAGTGCTAAGTAAGATCTTTCTTGTGTTTTATTGTGCTTAAACCTATATCTGTGATTGAAACGTTGTGGAGAGGTTTCTCCACCGAGAAGGAGGTTGCTTTCTATCCGGTGTTCACCGGGGCTTGATCTGCCGACGATCAAGGGATCGCCCACCTTACGGGCACGCCAAGGAGTAGGGGCAAGTTATCCCTGAACCTTGTAAACCCTCCTTGTTAGCGATCTTGCTAGTTGTGTTAGTTTGCTTTCATTTTCTATTTTTCTGCATACTCTGTGTTTGCTACTTCCGCTGTGCTACTAACAAATCTAAGTGCAGAACTTTGAAAAGATTAAAGTCCAAGTGTTTGGCTATATTCACCCCCACCCCCTTTCTAGCCATCCGGGTTCCAACAAGAGGTTGTTCAACCTTTGCGGGCGCAACTGGCGGCTAAGGATCAAGAAGTTGGTTTGTTGCAGGACCAACTGCAGGATTTGTGCGGACGCCAAGCATTCTGGGATGCAGCTCAGGCGGAGTTGGAGGAGCTGCGCAAGCGCCAAGCGTCCTGGGACGCGACTCGGACCGAGCTGGCGGAGCTTCATTCCTATAAGGAGGCAGAAGCTGATCGGTTGGAGGCACATAGGCTTGAGTGTATCAATTCCAAGGCCCATACGGATGAGATCTCCCGACGATTTCGGGTTGTAGTGATGCATCAAGGAATTAGTACCCTCCGGCAACTCAAACGGGGCGGGTACCTATCCCCTGACATGCCCCACACAGCCGTTCAGCTTTAGGATATGTACAAAGACTTGCCGGACATAACAAAGCAACCTTTCAAGTGAGGCTCGGGCTTCTCGTTTTCTTTTTTCTTTCAGTGAGGGGACGTTGAGCCCCCGATTTTGTAATGCACCTTCTTTCTGAATGTGATTTTCCTTCTTCGCTTACCCTGTATCGAGTGTGGCTGCCGCCACTTTCAACCATTAAGGCTCCGAGTAATAGTGAGTGTGAGTCGGACGAAAAGTCGAATGATTGGCGTGGTTTTCGCAAGCCTCTAGCCCGGGCGTTTAAGCGAGGAAATTTTTAAGTGTCTGTAGCTAGGACAAGCATACACTCGGGCTACTAATCTTCGCGGGCATTCGGGTTAAACACCTGGGCATTACCTCCACTGGCCTGAGGGTTCATCCATTGATGAGTGGTGCGGGTACGCGAGATGGGCTTTTCCATCGGCTATCATCAGGGGTCCATGGGTCCCTGCGCCTCCACTCGAGGGTCGAGTCGCGGGCTTCAGGCCCATGCCCGTGCATGAATATCTAGCTACTTAGACGGGGCAGATTGGGAGACATGCGTTGTCATGCGCCCGTCCGGAGCCCAGGCCAAGGGATTAACGAGAGCTAGTCCGTGGGGACTTGGTCTCTTTGCTGAGCTGAATCCAGGGAGCGTGGGCCGCCACGCGTCCAATCGGGACCCGGACCAAGGGATTAGCGGGAGCTAGCCTGTGGGCATTTGGCCTCTTGGTCGAGCTGAATCCGGGGAGCGTGGGCCGCCACGCGTCTGACCGGGACCCAGGCCAAGGGATTAGCGGGAGCTAGCCCGTGGGGATTTGGCCTCTTGGCCGAGCTGAATCCGGGGAGCGTGGGCTGCCACGCGTCCGATCGGGACCCGGGCCAAGGGATTAGCGAGAGCTTACCCGTGGGTATTTGGCCACTTGGCCGAGCTGTACCCGGGGAGCGTGGGCCGCCACGCGTCCGACCGGGACCGGGCCAAGGGATTAGCGAGACTTACCCGTGGGTATTTGGCCACTTGGTCGAGTTGCACCGGGGAGCGTGGACCGCCACGCGTCCGACCGGGACCGGACCAAGGGATTAGTGGGAGCTAGCCATGGGGATTTGGCCTCTTGGCCGAGCTAATTCGGGGAGCGTGGGCCGCCACGCGTCCGATTGGGACCCGGGCCAAGGGATTAGCGAAGCTTACCCGTGGGTATTTGGCCACTTGGCCGAGCTGCACCCGAGGAACGTGGACCGCCACGTGTCCGATCGGGACCGGGCCAAAGGATTAGCGAGAGCTTACCCGTGGGTATTTGGCCACTTGGCCGAGCTGCACTCAGGGAGCGCGGGCCACCACGCGTCCGACCGGGACCCGGGCCAAGGGATTAGCGGGAGCTTACCCATGGGGGTTTGGGTCAACCTAACCCTTTTTTGTTCAGGCTGCTGGCTGGCAGCCTGTCTGTCCCCCCTGTCCCTCTCGCACGAGGACTGCATTAATTGGCAGGGACACTTGTTTCATGTTCAGTGGTTTCTCAGGCGCCAAAGCATCAGCCACCTGTTTTGATTGCCTTGGGCAGTGAAACGTCTGTTCGTCGGGCCCGCCTTTGTCTTATCGCGCCCCCTCGCCTCTTCACAGGCCCCATCGGAGGGTTCTGAGGAGATCTGCCTTTCCTCGCAACCCTTTTCCCGACGGCTGGGATTGGTCGTCGTTCCCTATATAGGCGTCAGCGATTATCTTCCTTGTCGCTTTCATTTTCCCTATACTCCTCAGTTTCCTCCTCTTCTTAGCCACCTCTTCCAATGTCCGGTATCCTCTCCAGAATGTTGGCTGACTCCTTGAAAGCAAGGTTTGCCGAGGATGAGGTGCGTTTACGGCAGCGTTGGCGGCTATGCTTGCTGATCCGGCTAACGTTCCATCAGCTACTTCAGCATCTCCTTCCCTGGCTGTAAATCCTACTGACGCTCCTCTTTGAGTAGGGGTAAAGCGCCGAGGGGGAGACGCCGGATTCTGAGATTGAGGGCGGATCCTTGTCCATTGGAGACCAGCACCATCGGATCAATCAGGCGACCGTTCACCTCCCTTTGGACCATGACTACCTCTCCGCGGAGAACCCCCTCTTCCTCTCCTTCGCCGAGGATTCCGGTTCTGCCGGCGCATGCGCCCCTTGCCCTAATTTCTTCCGCTCTAGGGGATGCTCTGCCTGTGCCTTCTTCGACTCCGGCCGGTTCTTCGAGTATGCGGACCGATAGGCCCCTTCCTTCCCTCCCCGAGGGAGTCATGGGCCTCGGTCCGTTACACCTGATCCTGCCATCGCGGGCAGACCCTCGTACTGCCTACGAGACTCCTGTTTCTGAGCCACTGGGGTCTGCCCGAGTAGCACATCTAGACGCCCCCTTGAGCGACCATCTATACCATGGTCTTCAGGCATTTGACCGTCAAGACCCCATTACCAGAGCCAATGGCGTCGTGGCGGAGGTTTGTCAGGTATGCTTCTCTGATAGCTCTTGCTCGTCCGGTTCTTTCCCGGCTAACCTTTCGCTTTCTTTGCAGCTAACTGGCGCAATCTACGATATGGGTGTTTCCCTTGCCGCTCAGACTCGGTCCCTTCATCAGTCAGAGTCCCGAAGGGAGGAGCTGGAGTCTCAGCTCCGCTGTACGCAGCTACAACCAGTGACGAGGCCTGGAACACGCTACGGGCTGAGAATGCGGCCCTTCAAGGGCGTGCAGTCCGCACCGAGGCCCAACTTCAAGAACGCCTGGCGGAGTTGAATGCAGCTCGGGCATCGACTATCTAGATGCGGTGACAAATTGCCTTCCTGGAGCATAGCGAGCGTTAGGCTCGAGCTTTGGAGTTACAAGCCCATGAGGAGCTGGCCAAAGTCAAGGCGGAGCTCCAGGAGGTTGGCCAGTCGGCTACGAGCTGCGCGCCGACTTGAAGGCTAAGGAAGAAGAACTAGCCGCCTGGTCAAGCGACCTCTCACGGGTGTGAAAGCACCGAGCGGCTCTGGACACCCAGCTGAAGGTGACTCAAAAGGTGCTGGCGAAGATTCAAGGTTGGGCCCCGTCACCGTCTTCTGTGCCTAAACCGTAGTCTAGTACTGCTCTTTTCTATTTTCCTCGTGTAGGTGGAGACCGTGTTGACCTCTATGAATGCTACTTCTTTTTTCTAGTGTCTTCATTCTTATATATTCCTGCCCATGTGTGTTGGGTGCTTGAGCGTAAGCGACCCGAATGGGGGGGGGATGCTCGTCCGACCCCTTCTGGCGGGCGAGTGCCCGCAATGTCAGGGTCGCTGTGTACCAATTACCCGGGCCAGAATGTGATTGAGCGCTTAGGATTCTGCGAGTATGTAATACTTCCCTCGTGTTCCCCACTTGGGTGAGCACGGCAGAAATCTTATGCCCGTGGTGGTTCCGTGAACCGCCCTGGAGTGGGCTGGATCGCGCCTGATCAAGAAGTTAGGTTATCGTGGTCATAAAGACTTAGTTGCTCGTAGCCGTATGCAGGCCAGAAGTGAGGCGTTTGGTTTAGACAGCGCCCAGGGATCGAGGACCGAGCTGGGAGCTGATCCTGCTTTCGACCTGCCAGCAAGGCAAGAGTCAAAATGCTTGATCGGAGACCTCTCAAGGAGCGCGGGCCGCCACGCGTCCGCTGAGAGTCGATCCAAGGTAAGGCTCGCACGGGGCCTCCCGGTCGGGGGACTTCTCAGGGAGCGTGAGCCGCCACGCGTCCGGCTGAGAGCCGACCCAAGGGTAAGGCTCGCATGGAGCGAGAGTATGACCTCCAGGTCGGGGGACCTCTCAGGGAGCGTGGGCCGCCATGCGTCCGACTGAGAGCCAATCTGAGGCTTCCCGGTCGGGGACATCTCAGGGAGCGTGGATCGCCACGCGTCCGGCTGAGAGCCGATCCGAGGCTTCCCGACCGAGGACATCTCAGGGAGCGTGGATCACCACGCATCCGGATGAGAGCCGACCCAAGGGTAAGGCTCGCCTGGAGCGAGAGTATGGCCTCCCGGTCGGGGGACCTCTCAGGTAGCGTGGATCGCCACGCGTCCGGCTGAGAGCCGATCCGAGGCTTCCCGGTCGGGGACATCTCAGGGAGCATGGATCGCCACACGCCCCGGCTGAGAGCCGATCCGAGGCTTCCCTGTCGAGGACATCTCAAGGAGCTTGGATCGCCACGCGTCTGGCTGAGAGCCGATCCGAGGCTTCCCAGTCGAGGACATCTCAGGGAGCGTGGATCGCCACGCGTCTGGCTGAGAGCCGATCCGAGGCTTCCCTGTCGAGGACATCTCAGGGAGCGTGGATCGTCACGCGTCCGACTGAGAGCCGATCCGAGGCTTCCCGATCGGGGACATCTCAGGGAGCGTGGATCGCCACGCGTTCGCTGAGAGCCGATCCGAGGCTTCCCGGTCGAGGACATCTTAGGGAGCGTGGCCGCCATGCGTCCGATGAGAGCCGATCCGAGGCTTCCCGGTCAAGGACATCTCAAGGAGCATGGATCGCCACACGCCCGGCTGAGAGCCGATCCGAGGCTTCCCGATCGAGGACATCTCAGGGAGCGTGGATCGCCACGCGTCCGGCTGAGAGCTGATCCGAGGCTTCCCCGTCGGGGACATCTCAGGGAGCGTGAATCGCCTCGCGTCCGCTGAGAGCCGATCGAGGCTTCCCGGTCGAGGACATCTCAGGGAGCGTGGATCGCCACGCGTCCGGCTGAGAGCCGATCCGAGGGATAGTGGGGGCGGATCCCGATTTGTACTTCGCGCGGAGCGAGCTGCTAGCCTGCCCTTGAGAAGGCCTGGACTTTCGCTGGGTGCGCGGATTTTACAAGATACCTCTTTTTCACTATCCTGGAGGGTGAGAGTTTCCTCGGGCTGGTTTGCATAAGACCATTCACGCTCCTTTCAACATTGTGTTCCACCGCTTGGCCTACTCCCCGTCCCGTTTCTCAGGTATAGTGAAGAGCCTGAGATGCCGGGGAACTGGATCCTCTAAGATCAAGTTGCAAAGGGGCTACTCGTCTGAGCAACCGGTGGCTCGCCAACCGGGGCTTTCCCCTTATCACGTTGTGACGCTGGTGCCCAGTGGGATGCTGATGCTTAGCCTGGCACGAGCCTTGCCTCGATGTGCATGCGAGAGGAAGGGGGCCGAGCTCCCTGGAGGTGGGATGGCTTTTCTTCGACCTTCCGATGAAATGGGTGCCACGGGCTCTTGGGGCCACGCTGCAGGGTCACCTGCCCGGGATGGCCCCAGCAGGGTTCCCTTGGCGGGGGCAGCTGAGAGGCGCTCGCATTCCTCGGGAGTAACGGTCATCCGGACCCAGTTAGGACCCTCCATCTTGGCTTCCGATCAGGCGGGATGTCCCTCCTTCTAGCGTCAAATTTGATCATGTCGCGAAGCGAGGTGGCGATCCCCCGGGCCAGATGGTCTCCCGTACGCTGCAAGCGGGTGAGGCGGCGCTGCCCTGGCTCCAAGTTGGCTCTCGCCTGCAAACGGTGACCGTCAGCAAAACCCGCTGGGGGTTTCCCTGGTCAGGCCTCCGACAATCAAGTCAGTATTCGCGGGAAATATAGGAGAGCTGAATGGAAATGCAATAGTAGATGAGAGAGCTCGCGCGTGCATACCTGCGGTAGTGGGAGTGCAAAGTTTATATAGCCGGGGGACTGACATCCCTTGTCCGTGATTGACGAGACAAGGGTGTGATGCCTACCAGCTCGTACGAGAGTACTAAGGAGCTGTGCGACAGGGCGGGGTGCTCAAGCGGTACGATAGTACTGGATTGGTGGACTGGCCGCAAGATGTGTCAGAGCCGAGTAAGGCGTGTGGTACCCCAACATCAGGGTCATACCCTGGTTATGATCATATAGGGGGCCTAGGGACGAAGTAGTCCGGGCCCTGAGCGCCGACTGGCGAGTTCGGGTGTCCAGGACCTGGTCGGGTATTGGCCAAGGAGCGTGGGCAGCCACGCGTCCGACTGGGAGTGTTGAGACGCAGAATACGCCCTGAGTCGGGGGTTTACCGAGACATGCTTAGCTGACTCTGTCAGGTGTTCGATTCAGGTGGTGTGATGGGAGCGTGGGGATCGGCCTGACCGACCCTGCTCATTACTGGTCGACTAATGCCCTGGGGTCTTCCGGGCTTGAGGACCCCCCCCCCCCCCCCCCGGGTGACGTCTCTGCCGAACCATCTGATGGGCCTTCGTGGCGCCAGACTGGCTGGCTGAATGGGCCGGCTTACCCGTAGGCAAGGTCGGGATCAGATAGATTTGATGAAATTACTATAAAATCACAACACTAATCAAGTGGTTGCTCGATTATGTAGTCACAACATCACTACTAACTATTAAATTAATTATGAAAGGCAATTATATTTTCACAACTCATTTATTTAGTCGTAATTTTGTGATCAATTATGATATCTATAGTCGAAAAATTACTACGGAGATTTATACTTTATCATATTATTGTCAGGACCGGTAGGCGAGCTAGGAGGGTGATTACCTCGGATCATTGCTCATTATAGATTTGTCACTGTGGAAGACTTAACCAATGCTAACACCTCGATTTACTTAGTATTGACCTCCTTGAGGTGACTAATCTAAGGATCCGCTCTTCCTCACTCTCTCATACACTATGAAAGATCTCTTTCTTGAGGTGAAAAAACCTCTTACAAGTTTCCAAAAAGAAACACTTAAGAAAATGCAAATATAATGAAATCTTACAAGATTTACACAAATAAGCTCTCTTCTCTTTTCATGCTCTAACTAGCTTGGAATTACCTCTAGAACCTTGGAGATACAACAGCATTAAGCTTGAAGACTTCTCTTGAAATAGCGATGGAAGGAGAAGATGAAGTGCGGAAAAACATTGCCGCTTCAACCTGCGTGAAAATCTTATATACCCGCGACCTAGGGTTCCCTTAATTGATCACTCAATCGATTACCATGTCAGACTTAGTCGTTCAACGACTAATTTTTGAAGCTTAATTGATTTGTCAATCGATTAAGACGATCTTAATCGATTGCTGAATCGATTCAGCACCTCTCTGTGCCTCGCACAATTCCATTGTAATCGATTGGCCAATCGATTATCATCATCCTTAATCGATTGCTCAATTGATTAAGAGGAGGCTGAATCGATTGCCCAATCGATTCAGCCTGCTTTTGTTTTCACAATCCAATTCTTCCAATCGATTACCCAATCGATTCATTCCCTCTTTAATCGATCACTCAATCGATTAAGAGGGTTTCTGTTTAAGAAACCAACACCAATCGATTACTCAATCGATTGACCTCAACCCTAACTTGTGTGCACAAATCTAGGGTTCACTTGCCTAATCTCAGTCAACCGTGACCTGTTAGGACTTCCTCACCAAGTGTCCGATTAAACCTTTGACCGACTTGAACTTTCCCTTGCCTAGTTCCCAACTAGGACTTAACCTAGTTCCCAACTAGGTTTGTCTAACCCTCGAGTTAGGTCTAGTCTCTCAGTAGACTTCCACCTTGTCAATGTGCGATCTCCCCGATCCACCTGGACTTCACCTAGTCCCACTAGGTGTGCTTAGTCTCATTAGGACTTTTTCCGTCCAGCGTGTGATCTCCCCGATCCACCTGGACTTTATTTAGTCCCACTAGGTGTGCTTAGTCCCACTAGGACTTCACTTAGTTCCACTAGGACTTTTTCCGTGCCAACGTGCGATCTCCTCGATCTACCTGGACTTTACCTAGTCTCACTGGGTGTGTCTAGTCCCACTAGGACTTCATCTAGTCACACTAGGACTTTTCCCATTCATGTCTCCAGTCAACCTTGACCCACTTGACTCACACGATATTCAAACATCATTATCAAACATCAAAACTTAAGCTTACCAAGCTTACCAAATATAAATTTGTTGGATCGAGAGAAACGATAGAGGGGGGTGAATATCGTTAAACGCTTTTCGGATGAAAACTAGAGCAAGTACGCAGCGGAATAAAATCAATCGCGAACACAGGTGGTTTTACTTGGTTCGAAGCCTAGGTCGACTCCTACTCCAAGGCCCACGGTCGTTGACCGTTTTCTGCGGGCAATTCTATAAGTGTGCAAAACGTTTACAGAGAGATGTTACAAAAGCAGTATAGTAAACTTAAAAGTAACTCTTCTTTTATCGACGTCCGATGTAGATTGAATTTTCGGAGCAACGGGACGTCGTCGGCGCTTGAGTCTCAAGTCGGGAGGTTTCCGGAGCAGAGCGCGGGAGCAGAAGAGCGTGATTGCGTTGAATGAATTGTTGTTCGAAGCCTTGGGGTCGAGGGCCTATTTATAGCCCCTGGGGGCGCCCGGGACGTCGGGGGCGCCCCCCCCCCACGTGTCAGCCGATCCGCTTCCGTCTCGATCAGCTCTGATCCCTTTAAACTCTGGATCAGGCTTTGACGGGGGCGCCCTGAACGCTGGGGGCGCCCGGGTTGACCGGGTCTCTTCTTATCCGTTGGCTTCGATGGGATCTGCTTTGTTAGCTTCACCTAGGAGCGCCCGGACCATCCGGGGCGCCCGGGAGCAGCGGGGGCGCCCGGGAGCACGGGGGCGCCCTGCCCATGAGCTGCAGACGCAGTTCCTTTGCTTCAACTGTTTGTGTTCACCTTGGGGGCGCCCGGGACACTCCGGGCGCCCTACTCAGCCTTTGCCTCACTCCTTTAAGGCTCTCTGAGCTGCAGACACTCGTTCCTTCGGTCCTGCATCCAGGGTTAGTCCAAAACAACATAAAACAATAAGATGTTAGTTTATACAGCCTTAGCTGTCTTGGTTCTGACTTTGGGTCTCCAAAATGGAACCCTAGGTCGAACCGACGCCTACTGTTCCCTCGACGGGGAACGCGTCCTCACCTACTCCTCTCGAGAGAATATACCTGATGCCAACCGGCTCCTCCGGTTGGACTTTTACCTAGCGGTCCTTCGCCAGGTCTTGGATACCAAGCTGTCCTTCGCCTGGTGCCTAGCATTCCTTCGCCAAGTCTTCAGTCCCAAGCTGTCCTTCGCCTGGTGCCTAGCAGTCCTTCACTAGGACTTTGTATCCTGGCCAGGTGCCTAGCAGTCCTTCATTAAGGCTTTGTATCCTGGCATTCCTTCGCCAGGTGCCTAGCATTCCTTCGCTAGGGCTTTGTATCCTGGCAGTCATTCACCAGGTGCCTAGCATTCCTTCACTAGGGCTTTGTATCCTGGCATTCCTTCGCCAGGTGCCTAGCATTCCTTCGCTAGGGCTTTGTATCCTGGCAGTCCTTCGCCAGGTGCCTAGCAGCCCTTCGCTAGGACTTTGTTTCCTGGCAGCCCTTGGCCAGGTGCCTAGCAGCCCTTCGCTAGGACTTCATTCTGCACACTCAAGTAACTTTATTAGATCACAAATACACTTTAACTTTGAATCCTTTACCAATATCAAAACAAGGTTCGATATGGTGCTTCCTGCACCAACAATCTCCCCCTTTTTGATTTATGGCAACACAATTCAAAGTTAAGTAAAAAACTTATAACAGTTAAGAACATAAGATAAACAATGAAGTATAACTGTTTATGAACAGAATAAATGCAGAGTTGAAAAAAAATTCTTTATTTCTCATACTCCCCCTAAAACCCTGAATACTTGTGTTATAAAACACTTAAAACACTTAACTTTTACCTTTCCTCCCCCTTTGACATATATCAAAAACATACATGGGCGAACAAGGTTTCTAATAGGGAGTTTTACTAAAATAAATTCAAGTCATGGATTTAACAATTTCCCAAAAACATAGTTGTTAAGAAAAAACTTAACAGTAGCTTACTTAGCCAACATTTTGAAAACAACTTTCCTTAAAAAATTTCAACTTTTGCACACGTCAAATTTTGTGTCAAATTTCCCTTTGACATATATCACCTAATCGATTGGGAGTTTCTGATTTCTGAAAATAATTTCAAGTCAAATTTCAGAAACTCCTAAATAATTCTATAAAATTCTAAAATTCATGAAATTTTGTGTAGACATTATTCATGACATATACTATCATAAAAAAATAGTTTTCTATGAAAATACAACCCATTTTTAAAGATTAACACAAAATTGGAAACAAATGAAATATTTCAATTTTCACTCTATTTTGTATCCTATTCATCAATGATGAGTGCTATCAAAAGATAGTTTTCATCAAGATTTTCCAAGATAGTTTTGAAATGGTATTCAAAACAATTTCCAACTATGTTCTTTTGGCTAAATACACATGACTTGTATATTAACTTTCCCAATGCTTGGAGTTTACTTAAAATTCTTATTTTGATGAATCTAACACTCAATAAGATCCACTTAATCAATGCCTTGAGTGTTTTTCATCAACCTAACATCTCACTTGAATCTAATGTGTCTCCAAACACATACAAGTCAACTTATGATCTTTGTGAGATGTGAAAATCATGTATCCCTACACTAAGGGTTCACGCATATCTATCTAGGCATTATGAACTTTAATCATCCACCTAGGATGTCAATTAATGTTAATGTCCTTAATTTCCATATAAATTAAATCAATCCATGAAAATGACTATGACATGTATCATATGGATATGGATATTTTTTTTCAAAAGAAAAACATTGATTATAGCTAAATTATGCATATATGACATGACATATGATATTTTCATAATAAAGTATGACTGATATAATATGATATCATGGCATGTGATAGAACATACAAATCATGACATTATAGTATAAAATAAAATACCTAGATTTTCTATGTAAGTATCTATAACTCATTGTTAAGCCATTGATAATCCTAATTTTGCTCCTAATTTTTCAAGACAATGCCAAAACTCCCCAACTTGACATATCTTTGGATTCTAATCTAGTTGTGCCTACTTTATCAAGTTTAATCTTCAAAATCATAGTTTGGCAAAAAAATTTACTCCTCAAGAGTAAACTATTAACTTTTTTATTTTCAAGGGTAATAGATCCTTGAAAATGCCCCAAAGTGTTAACTTTGTCAATGTTGGGTTAACTGCCCTTCCAATTTGAGTTGACACTCCCTAGACCTATCTAGGATGTGGCGAACACACTCTTAGGAATCTAAAATTTATTGGTGCTCCTTGGGTGTTCTAGGTATTCACTAGGGATAACTTCCCTTGATACCTTCCTAAAGACTTTTCTAAGCTTCTCCGAAACCTTAGTCATGTTTGTCTTATTTTGGTCAACTCTGGGAATGACTTCCCTTGTGACCTTCACTTTACTCCTAGACCTAGATTTTATTCTATAACTATATGGAACTCTATGGTAAGATGACTCATCATCCTTAACTTTAGATTAGTACCCCAAACCTTTCTTGTCCTTAGAGGGTCCTTATTTTCCTAAGCCTAGGTTTTGATCCTTAGATCCCTTAAGAAGATTTTCTATTTTCTTAAGGGATTTTTCTAGTTTATCAAGTTTTGATATCAAAACTTGATTTTTTATCATTGCATCCTCAAGGCTTGGTTCCTTAATATAGCCTTGGTAATTTTTTTTCTTGGCCTTATTTTAGATAGATCTACCATTGAATGGTCTAAATTGTTTCCTATCCTTAGGTTTGGTAGTCCTAGCATTGAAAGCTCTATATTTCTCCTTAGATTTTTCATACCTCTTATTTTTATGATAAATAGCATTTAAATGATAAAAATTATTTCTAGCATGCACTTTATCATGATGAAAAGAATTACCATTAACTAATGGTACCTTGGGAGTATTCTTAAATGCTCCCCTTTGATTCGAGCTCCTTCTCTTGACTTTGGTGTGATCTTTCCTCTTTGGACATTGATTTCGATAATATCCTCGTTGATTGCATGATTCCATACCATGGGGTCGACCTCCTTTGGCTTCTCCTTGGTCTTGGGTGTCACTTGACTCTTCTTCTTGATTAATTTTGGACACTTATTTTTGTAGTGTCCTCTTTTCCTACACAAAGCAAATGATATGATTTTTATTTTGATAAATTGAAATTTCTATACCTTTACTTGTAGGGGTGGCGCACGACTCTTCGCTCGATCCAGAGGTAGAGGCTTCTTCCTTTTCCAGAGTTAATGATCTTCGCTCCCCCTCAATCTGAGAGGTAGAGGCCTCTTGAATTTCCTCCTTGGGCAATGCTTCTTGAATTTCCTCCTCGGATGTTAAGCATCTCTCAACTTCCGAGTCCTCTTTGTCCGATGAATCTCCCTCTTCGGATTTGTCTTGATATGGTATAGTGGAGAGATCTTCATGAAGCTTGGTCAACTTGCTCCAAAGCTCCTTGGCATCTTGATAGTCTCCAATTTGACTCAAGATGGTGCTAGGCAATATATTGACAAATAATTTGGTCACTTTCTCGTTGGCCTCACACCTCTTGATTTGTTTCTCATTCCATTTGCTTTTCTTGAGGAGCTTTCCTTTACCATTTGTTGGAGCTTTAAAGCACTCCATTAGAGCAAACCATTGCTCTATCTCCATTATGAAGAAATTTTCAATCTTTGTCTTCCAAAGAGTGAAATTGACTTTGTCAAATGGTGGAGGTGCCTGAGTGTCATAGCCAAACTCCATTTTGAAGTTGAACCCACTTGATGATGACTTCTTGAAAGTAAGGTTTCTTCAAAACTTCTTCTTCTTCTTCTAGCTCTTGCTCTCTTGGAGATGAGTCCAAAGAAGATCGACCTTGCTCTGATACCACTTGTTAGGACCGGTAGGTGAGCTAGAGGGGTTGATTAGCTCGGATCTTTGCTCGTTGTAGATTTGTCGTTGTAGAAGACTTGAGCAATACTATCACCTCCTTGAGGTGACTAATCCAAGGATCCGCTCTTCCTCACTCTCTCATACACTACGAAAGATCTCCTTCTTGAGGTAGATAAACCTCTTACAAGCTTCCAAGAAGAAACAATCAAGAAATTGAAAATACAATTAAAATCTTACAAGATTTACACAAATAAGTTCTCTTCTCTTTTCTTGATCTCTTCTAGCTTGGAATCGCCTTTAGAACCTTGGAGATGCAGCAGCACCAAGTTCCAAGACTTCTCTTAAAATAGTGATGGAAGGAGAAGAAGTGCGGAAGAAAATTGCCGCTTCAACCTCCGTGAAAACCCTGTATACCCGTGCCCTAGGGTTTCCTTAATCGATCACCCAATCAATTACCACGTCAGACTTAGTTGTTCAACAGCTATTTTTTGAAGCTTAATTGATTAGACAATCGATTAAGACGATCTTAATCAATTGTTGAATTGATTCAACACCTCTATGTCTCACACAATTCCATTGTAATCAATTGACCAATCGATTATTATCCTCCTTAATCGATTGCTCAATCGATTAAGAGGAGGCTGAATCGATTGCCCAATCGATTCAGCCTGCTTCTGTTTTCATAATCTAATTCTCCCAATCGATTACCTTCGATTCATTCCCTCCTCAATCGATCACCTAATCGATTAAGAGGGCTTCTATTGGAAAAATCAACACCAATTGATTACTCAATCGATTGACCTCAACCCTAACTTATGTGCACAAGTCTAGGGTTCACTTGCCTAACCCCGGTCAACCGTGACCTATTAGGACTTCCTCACCAAGTGTCTGATCAAACATTTGACCAACTTGGACTTTCCTTGTCTAGTTCCCAACTAGGACTTAACCTAGTTCCCAACTAGGTTTGCCTAACCCTTGAGTTAGGTCTAGTCTCTCGGTAGACTTCCACCTTGTTAACATGAGATCTCTCCGATCCACCTGGACTTCACCTAGTCCCATTAAGACTTTTTCCGTGTTAGCGTGTAATCTCCCCAATCCACCTGGACTTTACCTAGTCTCAATATGTGTGCTTAGTCCCACTAAGACTTCACCTAGTCACACTAGGACTTTTCCCATTCAAGTCTCCAGTCAACCTTGACCCACTTGACTAACCCACTTGACTTACACGATATTCAAACATCATTATCAAACATTAAAACTTAAGCTTACCAAGTTTACCAAACATAAACTCACCCAAGCCTAGTTGAACTAGGTCAACCCTAATCTAACAAAGATTGCACCAATAATTACTATCACATCAAAAGTTAAAAACCTCTCTTTTTAAAAATCTTTCTTCATTATCATAAACATTACATAGTTTATAGCAAGAGGGAGAGCATAAACTTGATCCTAAGATTTTGTAACCAATTTATAAAAAACTTATAAACCTCATTCATATAGCAAGGGTGAGATTTATAATAGAAAGTTTATAGTATAAATCTCATACTATAAACCCCCATTACAGATGCTCTTACGCTTTGTGTTGGGAAGAGGGGAAGGAAGAGGAGGTAGGGAAAAATAAAGGGAAGGGGAACTTTGAATCATATTTGAGAGGGAGTGAGGTAAGGAAATGAAAGGTAAGGAAGGAAGGGAGGAAGGGAGGGTAAGCTTTAACCTTCCTTACCTATGAAATGAAATATTTTCTTACACCTCAATTTGGAGGTAAGGAAAGTTAAGGGGAATAAAAAATAATGTTATTCCAGCTTTATCCTTTATTCATTATTTTCTCCTCCTCCAGTTTTAAAAAGTGAGAGTAATTTTATAATTTTATATATTTAACATTTATTATCCTCCCTTTCCTCCCAAATAAGATGGCACATGTTACGTTAATGAACCTTTCCTCCTTCCTAAATAAGGGGAACATAGATATTTAATTTTTACTTCCTTTCTCTTCCTTACCCCTCTATTTCTCTTATGTTAATGAATCTTCCTTGCCCCCATCTAAATATAGACTTAGTTGAGTTTATTTATTTATTATTATTTTTCATCTAAATGGAGAGGCGAAGGGTATCTTAGAAATTAATTCATCATTTAGTAATTTGAAAAAATAAAATAAAATGAACCCTAATTTTTTTCTTAATGTATTTTATTTTTTGATAATTTGTTTAGATGATCTATTCATCTTTTGAAATTTACCAAAGGACATATATAATTTTAGAAATTGACTAAGAATATCTAAAATTTTGAAAATATCAAAAAGATACCTTTTTCCATTATCCACCTATATTTTTTTTTCTCTTATATATTGCCCTGCCTTTACAGGTAGTGCCCTCATCTCTCTATCTCTCTCCTTCGTGGGAGAGAGAGGGGGAGGTGAGAAGGAGAGAGATGACACGACAGAGTTAAATTAATCCTCTTCCCTTTCTTTTTTTCTTCATTCTATTTCCTCTTATATATTTTTTGCATAAATTTGATATGATTTATATCAGATTCAATACAAATTAATTATTCCAATAATATTTTAACACTATGGAAAAATTGAAATAAATAATAAAGTGTATCGTTGGACTCTATAAAATTTGAAAATGGATCCAATCAAATATGTCTAAATTCAATGGATTAAGATAGGTCAGATTAAACTCATATTAAATCACGTGGATTTATAATATTATAGAGAGTTTAATGATGATTTTTATTATTTATTTCGATTTCTTTGTAAATATTAAAATATTATTAGAAGAGTAAACTATTCCTTATTTTGATTAATTGGGAGATATTAAAATTACAGTGAAAGAATCAATTAATATAGACCTGATATTAATTTTATCAAGTTCAATGTTGTACCTGCAAGAAAGTGAAGAGAGGGGTAAGAGAAGAGAAGCACCGAGGGAGAGAGGAAAAAACAGTAAAAGTAAAAAAATATATATAATTTTTAAGTATTTTTAAAATTTAAGGCTGTGTTTAATAGGGTGTAATCCACCCTGTAATGTAATCAAGATTACATTACAAGTTGAATTCCTTTGTTTGGAATCACTTTAAGATTGTAATGTAATGTAATCTCGATTACAAAAGAGATTGATGATTTGTAATCTGGATTACAAACTAAAACCTCCGTAATCTGGATTACATTACAGCCTGTAAAGTCATCGGTCGGGCGGCGACAGTCGTCGGTCAGGCGGTGGCAGTCGTTGGTCGCCGTCGGCCGACCGCCGGCGACCACCACCGCCGGCCGCCGGCGACCACCGCCGACCGCCGGCCGCCGCCGGCGGTCCGCCGATCGCCGGTAGCCGGCGGTGGTGACCGCCGCCGGCCGCTGCCGCCGACGTTCGCCGGCCGTTCAATGGTCACCGGCCGCCCGACGACGGTCGTCGGTCGTCGTCTTGATTACATTACAAGATTGATTGCCCCTCACCAAACAAAAGAATCCAAGTTGTAATGGTTATCAAAGATTACATACAATTCATTACCAAACATAACAATGTAATCAAGATTACATTACATTACATTACAAAATTGATTATATTACAGACCGGATTACATTATCCGCTACCAAACGTAGTCTAAGAGTCTTCTGGTCAATTTTGAATTGTCTCCGATGTAACCCTGAGAAGGATCCAGATGGGGCCCACGTCGTGTGAGATGAGATTTTGCCCGTCCATCAACCTGCGGGCGGATGATCGGACGGATGTTACGAAGTCAAATGTCCTATTGTCCTTTTTTCTTTCCTTTCACTCCAATTACACCTGGTTTAGGAAAGCAGTTAAAAATGTTTTTGACTAGACTCTCACATCCCTTACCGATGTCATTGATCTCGCCCTCCACCTCCTTCAAATTCACAAGAAAGCCCTCCAACTAAAAAACTAAAACAAAAACTAGAGAAGTTTTAAAAATATTCAAGCAACTATACTTTTCTTTAAACATAATGATCCTATCGAAGAGCGAGGTGGACTCCCAAGAACGAGGTGGATTCAGGAACGACTCCTGCTAGCTCCGAGAACTACAAGAAAGATGACCGTCAGCAACCCACCGGGAGAATTCCCCGATAAGACCCTCCGACGATCAAGTTAGTATCCGGTGAAGAAGATGAAAGATGGAGAAAACTGTAGCTAAAAAGAATTACGCGCATACCTGCGTATGAAGTGAGGAGAGTCTTATATAGCCGAGAGAGCCGACAACCTCTACCCCGCTTCTGCCACATTTTGTCTCATGTGGGGGCAGGATCAGGGGTCACTGTCAACCCGCTGATCGGCGTCGACCATTCTGACATAAGCAGGGGCGCCGTGGTACGGGTTGCCAGAGCTTATCAGGCAAGTACTGTATCAGCGGGATATCCTTGTAGTGTTCCTTCTTGTTGCATCCAAAGCAAATACTATGATCTTTTGACTTTGCTTTGGTGGAGGAAGATTGTAACGACCCGCCTTCTGATACTAAGCTTTAAGGCGGATCCTACTAACTAACTAACTAATTACTGATTTCTGATAATGCTTTCTAGATGCTAAACCCAAGTGGGAGAATTTAAATATTTCTTATTTCGCTATTTACTAAACTAACAATTCATAATCATGTTTAAAGTACTAACCAGCCAAAATAAAACAAAAATTTTAATTACTTGGCCAGGATTCGATTCCCCCACCTCTGCATTGCATGACTAAAGCACTAACCAGCTGCTCTACCACACTTTTGTTTTACACAGAACCAGTCGACTGCTATATGCCAGTCAACTGGTCGGGCCACAGAATGTTTCTGTGCCCGATAACAGTCGACTGGTGTTTTCCCAGTCGACTGGTAGTTCTGAAAATCCAACTTTCAGATTCCCAGAACTTATCAAACTTGAGCTACAATGTACCAAAATCATATCTAACAAACATAATGACATAAATAAAGTTCCACAACTATTCTAAGGCATTTATTACATGTTTTTGGAGGGTTCTAGCATGTATAGCAACTTAGAAATCATAAAAGCGACATGTAGAAGCATAAACATGAATGTGCCAAGTTTGTATCAACTTTTTATTGTAACTATTCATTTCACATATCTAAAAGCATCCTTAGCTACTACATGTCATTCTATATGGTGCATTAATCTTAGAACAAGCATATCTCAAGTATTTAGCATGTAGATCAAAAGTATCAAGTTCTTACTCCTAAAGCGTAAACATGGGTCTAAA
This sequence comes from Boesenbergia rotunda, assembly GCA_024364735.1. Classification (NCBI taxonomy): domain Eukaryota; kingdom Viridiplantae; phylum Streptophyta; class Magnoliopsida; order Zingiberales; family Zingiberaceae; genus Boesenbergia; species Boesenbergia rotunda. The sequence continues at coordinate 21,518 of JAGFNQ010002883.1, read as the reverse complement.
TTACCCTATCACAAGTAGTAACTCATGACATTCAAGCATTCACTAAACCAATATTAAGTCAGGTAAGTAAACTACTTCAAGTATACTAGGCACCACGAATACAAGTCTAATTAAGTTCATACATGGTTCACATAACCTATTGCGGAAAAACTAAAAGAAACATAATAGAGACTATTTCTATGCTTTGCAAGTTCCGAAGACTTTTATTCCAACTCCACCGCCACACACACTTTGCATCAAGTCCGCCGCCTCCGCTACTAGTGCTTTCCTTTACCTGTATCTGCAGTATAAGGAAATGCAACTAATAAGCATAAAGCTTAGTAAGTACCATCTAGCCTCACAAAACTATAAAATCTCGGATTATGCTTTTCAAAACATGCTATGCAAATACACGCTCATGTTCATAAACAATCATGTTATGCTTATGCTAAAATACATGTCATAAAAAGTCATGGCAAATAACTGAGACATGGCATATACTGAACTGAATCTGAAAACTAAGCTATAGCATGACATACATATCTGAACTGGAATTGAAACTAACTAACATAAAACTAATTATTAAATTCATCACATACTAAAAATAAATTTCTGGAAACTATGTACATATAGTAGGTGAAAGTAATAATCAACTGCTGTGGGCCCGGCAATGTATCAACTGTGCGCGCATCCCTAATAAATCCGAGGTAGCAAGTCCCGAATTCATTAGGGTTCTACTAGGTTATCTAAACCTAGGGACAACTAGGAGCCCATCCCATACTAAGTTATCTGAACCTAGGGGCAACTTGGAGCCCATCCCTGGACCGAAGTCCGGTACAATGCCAACTGAAAATAAAATAGTTCTTTGATACTTTTCTTTTTCTCTTCTGATTCTTGCCTTTAGTAGGTTATCTAAACCTAGGGCAACTAGGAGCCCATCCCGTTGGACCTTGGTCTCATTCATAAACTGAAGCAAGAATTTCTATTCTTTAATGCTTTCTATAGCATTAACTGAACTGAACATTTTAACGAACACCTAACGTGCTCCTTGACCCAAAACTGAAGGGTAATACAATGTGCTTGTTCATAATTTACGATTTCTAATCGTAAAACATACATACAAGGAGATAAAGCATACAAAAATCAACCGAAATTACTTATACTGCAGGTGAGGGATACTTACATCCTGCGCTAGGTTTTCCTTACGAATAGCATCTGAAATTCCTGAGGGAACGTCGAACTACAACGTTCTTCTTGCTTCTTGGCGTTCTCCTTGCGTCTACGAGGGTTCTCGTAGAGAATAGGGCCTCTTGGGACCTTCCCTTCGCTTTCCCCTTGTCTTGGGCGGCAAGAGAAGAGGAGGAGAGGAAGAGGCGCAAGAGAGGAAGAGAAAAGAGAGACTCGGAAGAGGGAAAGGAAGAAAATCGCTGGGAGAGGGTGGGTGTCGGCGAGGAGAGGATGTGAGGAAAAGAATGAATATAAAAATCCTAAATTTCCCTTTTATACTTATGGAAAAATTTAACTAACTTTACCTTATCTATCCTTCCCTCTATTCTATTTCAACGAAAACAGATTAGCCCACTTGGTAAGTCTATTCTCTTCTCATGGTACAGGTCTAGGGTTTAAACCTCACTTAAATTTTTTTACTGCGCATTCTATTTTTATTCATTTTGCCCTTTTTGTCCATGGAAAAATTCTATAAAAATATCCATAAATTCAGAATTAATTCTAGGATATTTCTAAAATTAGGTTTGAGAATTTTCGAGCGTTACAAAGATGCTTCTTCTTGCTCCGGTATCGAGGATGGTCTCTCCTCCCCCTCAATCCTTGAAGTGGAGACTTCTTCTTCTCCCTTTGATGAAGTGGATGGTTCTTCAATTTCTTGTATCACTTCACTTAAGGAGATGGATGAATCTTTCTCTTCTTTCTTCTCCTCTTCGGATGTTGAGCTTCTTTCTTCATCCAATTAGTCCTTCTCCTCTTCTTGGACCATTGTGCTCATTTTCTCAAGCTCTTCCAATACTTGAGCTTGTGTAGGATTTTTCATGAAGCACTAGCATCTTGCTCCATAATTCGTGTGCATTTTTATACTCATCTACACCACTAATTATATCATTAGGCAAAATATTAAGTAATATTGAAATTACCTTTTCGTTTGTCTTTGATTGCGTTTATTGCTCCTTATTATAATATCGTGGTCGGAACTTTTTCCCGTGTTTTTCTTTTGAAACTTCAAATGGCTCTTCTAGCGCGATCATGAAATTCCAATCCATACCGAATCATGTCTTTATCTGCATCCTCCAATACTCGAAACTATCGCGGTCGTAGGAAGGTGAAACATTTATATCATCCCCTAATCTTTCTTCAATCGTCATTTTCTCTAGCTTTTTTCTCTCTCAGCGGTTAGTCCGTAGATGAGCGAACTTGGCTCTGATACCACTTGTTGGGACCTTGTCGTTTAGCTAGAGAGGGGGTGAATAGCTTCTTTTCGATTTTCTTCCTACACGGGTTAGCAAACGCAAGCGAAAAACTAACAAAAACAAACTAAAATAATGCTAACACAACCTTTACGTGGTTTGGAGATGATACTCCTATTCCACGGCTGTCCGTAAGGTGGACAATCCCGATCCTTCAGTGGATGACTCCTCGGAACACCTCCGGCTAGCTCTTGTCGCTCATTGTGGGTGGAGAAACCTCGCCGCAATGCCTTGACAACCTCTGAGCACGTTTAGGCTACTAACAGGCTTTTCCCAAGCTTGTTTCGCCAAGAAGAAATAGTCAAACACGAGCCCTCTTAAATAGTGCTCGATACTGTTCTGACCGTTACCAGTCGACTGGTGCTATCACTAGTCGACTGGTCCTCGTGAATTCGAATGTCACAGCCTGACGTTTCGACTTCTGGTCGACACCAGTCGACTGATCTCAGGATCAGTCGACTGATCTTTCTGTGCTCTTCATCAGTCGACTGATCCAAGCATCAGTCGACTGCCACCTAAGGTTTCCCTTCCCGAGTACAATTCTCTCAGCACTCAAACCCTAGGATTTTCCTTCCCGAGTACAATTCTCTCAGCACTCGAATCCTCACGACTTAGCTGACTCTTCATCTAGCAGCCTCGATCTGTTTCCTTCAAGCCTTCTTCTACTTTGGCTCTCATCCCTCGGATACATGCAAGCCCGCGGCTCATCTCCCCATGCCATCCTTCGCGTATGCCTCAAAGTGCGCTTCTCTCAGCTCATTGTTCCTGCTCCAACAGCCTCGACCTGTTGCCTTCAAGCCTTCTTCGACTTTGGCTCTCATCCCTCATATGCATGCAAGCCCACGGCTCGTCTCCTATGTCATCCTTCACGTATGCCTCGAAGTCCGCTTCCCTTGGCTCATCATCCCTGCTTGGTCCACAGTCCCTCGGATGCATGCAAGCTCACGGCTCGTCTCCCCATGCCATCCTTCACTGGACCCAAAGACGTCCAACAAAGTCAATGTGTATCCTGCAAACCTGTATACTCACATACACAAATTAGATCAACATGAAATCCTAACTTACTCATATTGACACACACATCAAAACCATGATCTACCCAATCAAACTTGGGTTGATTGCACCAACAAGTTTCAACGACTTGCTCGGTCGATTGGTCAAGCACGTAAATGTGGACGAAGTCTAGTATGCCCGCATAAAGAGTCAAGAGGGACTGAGGCTCAACTCGTTGTCATACCCTAACGGAAGGCACCTCTGGCTCCTGCTCGGGCAAAGGATGGTCGATCTAATCGGGATTTGAATTCTGATCGGCGGCGGGAAAAGATGGTTTAAATTGTCGACACGGAGTTGCCTCCTGAGCGAGAGGTGCCCTACGATAGGAAGTATTGTATGTATCATCATTTATACATGCATTCCACAGAGGAATACTATTCTCTTCTACCAACTAAAAAGGAGAGCGCTAGAAAGGGATGCAAGGGGAGATATTCTCCCAAGACTATCTGGTCATCTCGAGTCGGTCAAACAGATGAATGGAAGCATCGGCGAACGACGCGCTCTCTCTTTCAAGAAGGAGATCACCCGAGCAGAAGGGATCTTATTCTAGGAAGACGTCATCTCCTGCTCGGGACCGATCCAAAGGAAGGATGCCTGACCGAAGTATCCCTAGGGGTACTGTTGGTATGATTTTGAGGAGACCAACTGATGGAGATTCTAATCGTGCTCAGAAGTCTCATGCGCGACGGTTGGAGAACTACTCGGTGGGAACTAGTCAGGCTCGACAACCCGACCTCTTATTTCCTTCGGACCAAAAGAGTTATAAAGGGTGGAAGCCCCATATGAAGATACTCTGGTAATAGAAGCAATGGTAGTTAATTATATCATTAAAAGGATATTTTTTATATACAAGTAGTTCGGTGAATACTATCTTCAAGGATGCCCTGGATCAGATCCAGATCGATGAAGAAGAGCTTTGACCAATTGCAACCCCGTTGTTTGGTTTTATAGGGCATCAAGTACAACCTCTAGAAAAAAAATATATCTATCATTGTCCCTAGGGGACGAAAATTTGGCGAGAACGAAAAGAACTTCATTTCTCGTGGTCAATATGGCTTCGTCCTACAATGTGATTCTAGATCAGTTGACATTGAGTCTATTTCAAGCTGTGGTGTCTATTTATCACCAGAAAATCAAGTTTCTAGTTGGTGATCAGGTCAGGGAAGTTAGAGGAAACTAGACTAGTTGGCTGCTCTAAAGTGTTATGTTAATGAAGTTAGAGTAGATGCTTACAAGAACGTAAGGGTGAATCAAACACTCCAAATAGAGCTGGTCAATCCTCGATCTAGGGAAGAAGTAAAGAAAAATAGGAGGTCGGAGAAATAGGCGGAAATTCAAATTCACCCTCACCGAAAGGATGGAACTACCAAGATTGCGTCTAAACTACCTCCCGAGCTGAAGAAGAAGCTTATACAGTGTCTGGTTGGACATTACAACGTGTTTGCCTGGATGAAGGAGGAAATCAAGGGAGTTTTCCCAGCTCTCTGATGACTCATCACTTAAACACACATCCTGAATTTCACCCAGTCAAACAAAAAAGAAGACATTTTGCGTCGGAGCAGGACCAGATCATTCATGAAGAAGTGGCCAAGTTGTTGCAAGTCGGGCGTATTCGAGAAGTTTAATTCCCAACCTGGCTCGCTAATATAGTGTTGGTCCCTAAGTCCAAGGGTAAATGGCGGATATATATCGATTTTCGTAATTTAAAGAAATATGCCCTAAAGATTGCTACCCTCTGCCTCGGATAGATCAAATGCTTGACTCCACAGCGGAGTGTGATTACATATGTATGTTGGATGTCTATCAAGGATATCATTAAGTGTCTTTCGCTCGGGAGGATCAAGAAAAGGTTAGCTTTGTTACCTCAGACGATACTTATTATTATAATGTTATACCGTTCGGGCTAAAGAATGTGGGAACTACCTACCAAAGGATGATAGATAAGGCATTTCAGCATCAGATTGGGAGAAATTATTGGGACATTGACGTATGGCTAGAGGGGGTGAATAGACGATCACCCACTTGACTCACGGTTTCTTCCTACAATGTTAGTGTACACAAGTGGAAATACTAATAACACAAATAAACAAACGCTAACACAAACCGTTTACATGGTTCGGCGATAAGGCTCCTACTCCACGGTTGTCCGTAAGGTGGACGATCCCGATCCGTTGGTGGATGACTTCCTGAAACACCTCTGGCTAGCACTTGTCACTCCTTGTGGGTGGAGAAACCTCGCCACAAACTTTTGACAACTTCTGAGCACTTGTAGGCTACTAACAAGCTTTACCCAAGCTTATTTCGCCAACTCTTTCCCAGCCAAACCGAGTTCTCTTAAATAGAGCTCATAGTTGAAAAGAGTCGTTACCAGTCGACTGGTCCAAGCACCAGTCGATTGGTCCATGATGGACCCAAAATACTAGGTTAAAGTTTTCACGAATATGGATCCATCAGAATTTAGAATTTATTTATAAATGTGCTGGAAACCCTTTTTGCAATCAAAAATATGAAAACGTAGTAAAGGGGCCACAGGTCGTATTTTTCTATGGGCTAGTTCAAGTTATTCGATTCGTGCTCGAGTTTATGTGTCGTCGATGTTTTTGGGTTTCAAATTAAATCTTGGGGTTTTGGTTTCAAATAGACAAGAAAAATGCAATGAAAAGGAAGGAAAAATTAACTAAGTGAATTTAACCAAATAAAGGCATCTAAAGACTCAACTAGTGGGAAAATTAACCAACTAATGACTTAACTAATTTGGGAACCAATCTGATTTCAATTTGCAAAACAAATGCTAAGCAAGAGAATCAAAATGATGCTGACATTCTCGAATTGAACTAATGCAAAATTATAAACAAAATTTCAGAAATAGAGACTTGATACAAAGTGAAGAATGGAAACTAACTTGAAACGCAAGGGAAGGAGAATTATGTGCCAAAAAGAAATTAAGTGCAGGTTTTGGACTGATAAGAAACAAGCTGATCAAATCGGTTTGTGAAATAAACTACCAGTAACATGATCTACTGAATAGAAAGAACAATGCAATAATGAAGCTAATAACTAAGCAATTTAAAATGCAAAGAGTGCACTGATGAAGACTGCAAACTGAATGCAGCAATTGAAGCAAGGCAATTCAGAAATGAAACAAATAAATTCAGAGGGAATGATGTGAACACAAACTGAGTGGAGAAACAGAATTCAGCAGCTAAACATATGCAAACACTTACTCAAACGAAACTAACTTGCAGAGTGAAAACTGCTGTGCAGAAATGGATTGCAACAGAATTTCGATGCAAATATCATATAAGAAAGCTGATCTCGAATGCAGTAAAGTTCTAATGCAAGGCTCCACTAATCCAACTTCAGAATTGACAATTGGGGACTGCAGAAGTGGGGTTGGACAGCAGAAATAAAAAGGCAGAAATTACTAAGTTGAATACAGAAATTGTAACAATAGATCAAATGTTGAAACTAACAATTGCAATATGAATTTGAACCACTAATCTAGGTGCAGCAAAGCTTCAAAAGGAGCTAAGGTTACTTGGCACGAAATGCAAAAGCTAAAACTGAAAAGCTGCAGAATTTGAAACTGATACACAGCATGCACACAACTGCGGAAATGAAACACACTTCAGAATTGATTCAATGTAAAGAAAACAGATCTAAGTGCAATTACTCCCTCACAACTAGCTTAAATTCCAGGAATTAAGCTGGAAACAAACTGAATTTGAGATAGCAACAGAATTCAGAAACTACAGCAGATTGCACAAGAAAAATTACTAATACTTAGCTACAAAATTGATACGCAAGAAACAAATTCAGGGAACGAACTGAAATTGAGACAAATGTTAACTAAACGAATTGTCTAACTGCTAACTTCGAAGAATTAAATCTAATTACAGCAAAACAATTCAGAGAGTGCAGCTAAAGTAACTGATACGGAAAACAGAATAGAACAGAAATGAATTGCAGGACAGAAATGAAATTACAGCTAAATAAGAAAAAATACAACTAGAAACTAATCCTCGATCATTCCTTGTATCAAGACCACCTTGTTCGTCACGCAAGGGCAAGTCAAGAACCCCTTCAACTCGCAAATCAATGGGAAATTTGCTTCACTGTCAAATCTGCTCACAGATTTCACTTGGCTGGAAAATCCAATTCGATCTCCTAAATCTCAATGTGAAAGGTTGCAATGATGATTTGGAAATCATCTGAGCTCATCCTAGGACCCCTACAGATGGTTCAGATGGAAGGAGATGGACGCGGTTGAGATCCAAGAGCTCAAATCACAGATCTGCCGAAACCCTCAAACAGCTCTGCATCCGGCGCAATCTGGAGCTAAAATCGCTACTGAAGCTTCTCCCAAGGATCCAAATCTTGCTCCAATGGTTGTGATCGAGTTGGCCACGCCTTCACTGAAGAAAATCGCAACAAAAACGAAGAACAGTAGAGGAAATGCGAAGAAAACTAAGCTACTGCTGGCGAAGACGCGACAGATCTGAAAACAGAGAAGTCTGTTTAAGTAGTTAAACAGTGAACGACTGATATTGATTCCGCTTCATCCAACGGTGGATTCTTGTCTGATTTGATTCAAATTTTCCAGATCTTGATCAGAGGTCAGGATCATCCTTTTGGTAGCTCAGATCTGCCAGATCTACAACGGATGGTTCAGATCACCTCGATCTTTGAATGGACGGTTAATATCTCTCTGATCGTTATCCAACGGCTGGATGATCTCCGATTGAGCTGAAATCTTCATATCTTGATCTGATCGCTTGATTAGCCTTAATCCCAGCTCGGATTGATCAGAAGTTCTCAGATGGTATAGATCTAACCGTTCTTGCATCGGACGGTCCAAATGAGTTGACGCTTGATCACTTGATCTAGTCCAATTTTGACTCAACATTTGACCCAACCTGACCTAGGTCCATGATCCCTCCAAGCCTACAAAAGTAGATCAAAAATTTAGTGACAAAACAACTCAAATATATCAAAATTTGCAATTAAGTCCAAAAAGAGTATAAATCCTAAAACCTAGGGTAAATCCATAATTACACAAGTAAAATATGGGTCAAACACGGATTTAAGCATATAAAATGATCAATAAAATGACACTTATCAGTCCACCTTGGATTTGAACATTACAGCCCAACGTTCGAATTTCAGTCGACACCAGTTGACTGCACCTAAGATCAGTCGACTGATCTTTCTGTGCACTTCATTAGTCGACTGGTCTACCCCTAAACCTAGGGTTTCCCTTCCCGAGTATAATTCTCTCAGCACTCGAACCCTCACGACTCAGCTGACCCTTCATCCAATAGCCTCGACCTGTTGCCTTCAAGCCTTCTTCGACTTTGACTCTCGTCCCTCAGATGCATACGAACCCGGGGCTCGTCCTCATGTCATTTTTCGCATATGCCTCGAAATGTGCTTCCCTCGGCTCATCATTCCTGCTTCTAACAGCCTCAACCTGTTGCCTTCAAGCCTTCTTCGACTTTGGCTCTCGTCCCTCGGATGCATACGAACCCATGGCTCATTCTCATGCCATCCTTCGCGTATGCCTCGAAGTTTGCTTCCCTCGGCTCATCGTTCCTGCTTTGTCCACGGTCCCTCGGATGCATATAAGCCCACGACTTGTCTCCTCATGCCATCCTTCACTGGACCCGAAGTTGTCCAGATAAGTCCATGTGTATCCTGCAAACTTGCACACTCAAATACACATATCAAACACAAAAGTAAACCTAACTTAAACCCTTTGCCCAAACATCAAAACACATGGTCACTCCGGACCATTGATTGCCCCAACAATCTCCCCCTTTTTGATATTTGGCAATATGTTTAAGTTAGGGAAAACAAATAGCAAATACAATGCTAATAACCATTTGGACTTACGTTGTCAAGGCTTCACCTTGGATTTATACCGCCAATGCATATGCAATGCAAACATGCATATATCCTATCACAAGGCATCCCCACACCTAAACCTCCCCAATGAGTTTAGGACTTTTACCAACCGGGTTTTTTAAAACCTCTCCAAGGCCCCCCTACATTGGACTTACAAAGGCATTTTAAGATCCTCTCCAAGATCCCCCCTTTGCCAATACATGAGCAATAATGCTCTCCTTTTACCTAAGCTCCCTCTTGACCTAGGATTTCTTACAAAGGCATGTTTGGTTTCCCACTTAAACCTAACACTTCTCCCCCTTTGTCACACATCAAAAGGACTCCAACAATCTCCCTCTTATTAGATCCTTTAACCTCTAATGATCATAAACAAAGTGTATTAACCCATAAGATTATACACTTGTTTTACATCATTACGACACTTTTCGATTGCTGAAAAACAGTTTCAGCCTATATCAGTTGACTGATCCCCATCGAAAAATCATATAGTAGCTAGTCTCTCTCTGACAGTACTGTTACCAGTCGACTGGTACCCTGAAAACTTAATTTTTAATATTTCTGACTCAATTTCAGAAATGCACCATAAATTTCACAAATCTCCAAAAATTTTGAAATTTTGTGGAGAGGTTTGTGGTACCCGTGTCTACTTGGAAAAAATACATTCAAAAATGTATCTATCACCAATCTCAAGATTGACACAAAACTCAAAACTATCTAAATGGTCCAATTTAACCTTGACCTAAAGTCCTAGTTTTGATCTCCTCTTGATGTATCTGCCCATACCACACCACAATGCATTCCCAGCATTGCTTTTCATGGCATTTATACATCAAAAATCATCTTCTATACAATATGACCCCAATGTCATATTTTATGCATGTTCCTCAAACCCAATGTTCCAAATTCCTAGAATTGAGACTCAAGTCCGTCTCCAACTCCTTTAGCACACTCCATGACCCATCTAGACATCCGGGAGAAATCCTCTCGAGATCCATAGACCATGGGTCCCAACTTGACTCCTAGAGCTCCCCCTTGAGCTCTTAGCCTTAGTCACCTCCCTAGGTGACTCATCTATAATTACAAGGTCACACTGGTGTACCTCCGGTACTTCTTGACCTACAACCCTAACCTTCTTAACTTTGGACACCTTATCCTTGGTTAAGTTCTTCTTCTTCCCCTTGCCATTTTTAGTCTTCCCCTTGCTATAGTCATATGACATCCTTGCATATGGCTTTTCCATAGTATTGGATCTCATAGATCGGTATCCTAGACCCGATCTATCATTGTTGGGGTTTTGACTACTCAACATCATGCCTAAACCCTTAGATCCAATAGTGAATCTATCTAGGGTTTTCTCTAATTTATCAAGCTTTGCCCTCAAGGCTTGATTTTCCCTTTCTAGGTTCTTAACCTTAGCATCACCATATCCACCTTGGACATTTCTAGATCTACCCATTTGTCTAGGCATGTGTCTCCCTTTCTTTGGATTAATATCTTGGTCCTTAGATCTAAAGATTCTAGGTTTATCATGATATATGAATTCTCTAGGATTTTGATATACAATATTAACCCTATTTTTATCACAATATCTAAAACCAAAATTATGCATAGGTAAATAATTTTCATTATTTCTAACATGCATGGAGGAATTTGAAAAATGTTTAAAGTTAGGGATTACCTCCCTTACCCTTGTAGCTCCCCCTTGATGTGAGCTTTTCTTCTTCTCCTTCTTCTCCCACTTTCTCAAATGCTCCAATTTCTTGAATTCGTCTTTCCTTGAGCATTTGGTGTGGTAGTGTCCTAACTCACCACATGTGAAACACCTAATGTGCTTCTTCTCCTTCTTTTCCCTATAACCCATGTTAGATTTTAAAGAAATTGACTTAAGTTTAGAGTTTATCTCATTTTTACCTAATGGACACTTGTCCTTGTAATGTCCCTTTTTGTTGCACCCAAAGCAAATAATGTGGTCTTTTGACTTTGCTCTGGTGGAGGAAGATGCTTCTTCTTGCTCTAGTATTGACGATGGTCTCTCCTCCCCCTCAATCCTTGAAGTGGAGACCTCTTCTTTCCCTTTTGATGAAGTGGACGGTTCTTCAATTTCTTGTGCTACTTCACTTGAGGAGATGGATGAATCTTTTTCCTCTTTCTCCTCCTCTTCGAACGTTATGCTTCTTTTCTCATCCGATTGGTCCTTCTCCTTTTCTTGGACCATTAAGCCCATCTCATTGGTTTCGTCTTCTTTCTTTACTCGTGTAGGATTTTCATGAAGCGCTATCATCTTGCTCCATAGTTCATGTGCATTTTTGTACTCACCTATACGGCTAATCACATCATTAGGCAAAATATTAAGTAGAATTGATATTACCTTATCATTTGCCTTTAATTGCGTTTCTTGCTCCTTATTCCAACATTGTGGTCAGAGCTTTTTCCCGTGTTTATCTTTTGGAACTTCAAATGACTCTTCTAGCGCGATTATGAAATTCCAATCCATACCAAACCAAGTCTTTGTCCACATCCTCCAATACTCGAAACTCTCACGGTCATAGGAAGGTGGAACATTGATATCGTCTCCTAATCTTTCTTCGAGCGTCATTTCCTCTAGCTTTTTTGCTCTCCCGGCGGTTAGCCCGTAGACGAGCGGCCCTGGCTCTGATACCACTTCTTGGGACCTTGATGTACAGCTAGAAGGGGGTGAATAGCCGATCACCCACTTGACTCACGATTTCTTCCTACAATGTTAGCGTACGCAAGCGGAAATACTAATAACATAAATAAACAAACGCTAACACAAACCATTTACGTGGTTCGGAGATAAAGCTCCTACTCCACGGCTATCCGTAAGGTGGACGATCCCGATCCGTCGGTGGATGACTCCCCGGAACACCTCCGGCTAGCTCTTGTCGCTCCTTGTGAGTGGAGAAACCTCGCCACAAACTTTTGACAACTTCTGAGCACTTGTAGGCTACTAACAAGCTTTACCCAAGCTTATTTCGCCAACTCTTTCCCAGCCAAACCGAGCTCTCTTAAATAGAGCTCATAGAAGAAAAGAGTCGTTACCAGTCGATTGGTCCACCTTGGATTAGAACATTACAACCCAACGTTCGAATTCCAGTCGACACTAGTCGACTGCACCTAAGATCAGTCAACTGATCTTTTTGTGCACTTCATCAGTCGACTGATATTCCAAGCACCAGTCGACTCGTCTACCCCTAAACCTAGGGTTTCCCTTCCCGAGTACAATTCTCTCAGCACTCGGACCCTCACGACTCAGCTGACCCTTTATCCAGCAGCCTCGACCTGTTGCCTTCAAGCCTTCTTCGACTTTGGCTCTCGTCCCTCGGATGCATACGAACCTACGGCTCGTCATCATGTCATCCTTCGCGTATGCCTCGAAGTGCGCTTCCCTTGGCTTATTATTTCTGCTTCCAGCAGCCTCGACTTGTTGTCTTAAAGCTTTCTTCGACTTTAGCTCTCGTCCCTCGGATGCATACGAACCCGCGGCTCGTTGCCATGTTATCCTTCGTGTATGCCTCGAAGTTCGCTTCCCTCAGCTCACCGTTCCTACTTTGTCCATGGCCCCTTGGATGCATACAAGCCCACGGCTTGTCTCCTCATGTCATCCTTCACCGGACCCGAAGCCGTCCAGCTAAGTTCATGTGTATCTTGCAAACCTGCACACTCAAATACACATATCAAACACAAAGGTGAACCTAACTTAAACCCTTTGCCCAAACATCAAAACACATGGTCACTCCGGACCATTGATTGCCCCAACAGAAATATCGAAGTTTATATGGATGATATCCTAGTCAAGACGGAACATGGGAAAGATTTAATAGCTGATTTGGAGGAGACCTTTGGCACCTTTTGGGCTAATCAAATCAAACTCAATCCTACCAAATGCTTGTTTGGAGTCAAGTGCGGACGTTTCTTAGGTTACATGGTTGCTGAGCGAGAAATTGAAGCTAATTCAAAAAAGGTGCAGGTAATTATAGATATGACTCCACCAACTAACCTGAAGGAAGTTCAGAGGCTTGTTAGTCGAATAACAACCTTTTCTAGGTTTATTGCCCGGTCGACTGATCGGACTCTTCTCTTCTTTAAAGTGTTGAGTAAGGTAGCGAGGTTCGAATGGGACGAGAAGTGTAACCAAGTTTTATGGAGCTGAAAGAATATCTAGCTGGTCTTCCCATCTTATACAAGCAGAAGTTTGGGGAATCATTGTATGTGTACCTTTCAGCTACTGACGGGGCATTAGGGTCCGCTCTTTGACAGGAGGAAGGTATGGTTCAATATCCCATTTATTTCTTAAGTCATTTATTAAAAGAAACAAAAAGCTGGTATTCTATTCTTGAAAAGTTAGCATATGGACTGATCTTGATCGCTCGAGCCATATTTTTGAAAAGTTAGCATATGGACTGGGGAATCACTGTTGAGACTATTTTTTTCTCATCCTATTTTTGTTCTAACTAATAGCCCACTCGGGCGAGTCTTGACGAACCCGGAGGCTTCTAGAAGATTGATCAAGTGGACCACGGAGCTCAATAAATATGACATCCAATATCAACCTTGAATAGACATAAAAGCACAAGCTCTTACGAATTTCCTGATTGAGATCCTAATTACTCCTGATTGGTAAGAGGCTTGGAAGGTGTATGTAGATGGATCTTCTACAGAATAAACCAATGAAGTCGATGTGTTGTTGATCTCACCTCGAGATGATATATTGCAAATATCTATTTGCTTGAAATTTCGAGCTACCAATAATGATGCAGAGTATAAAATATTGTTGGTCGGCCTACAAGTAGCTAACCAGGTCGGGGCCTCTCGAGTGATAATATATTCCGACTCTCAACTTATATCTCAACAAATTGAAGGTAACTTTGAAGTGTGCATTGAGCAGATGGGAAAGTATGTGCAAACTTTTGAACAGTTAAAATCAAACATTTTGGAAGTGGTTTTGCATAAGATACCTAGGGTCGATAATACCCTGGTGGATGAATTAGCTAAATTGGTTAGTTCTTTAGCTTGTTGGACATTGGAGGACCCTATATGTCATGAGGTATTGGTAGCTCAAATTGATGGAACGATGGATAGAGAAGTGATGCCTGATTGGCGAGCACCTTTTGTTACCTTTTTGCAGACGAAGGATCTTCCGAAAGATTCTGGCCAAGTCCGTCTATTTAAGCTCCGAGCAGCTCAGTTCACTCTAGTTGGAGATCATTTATATCAGAAGGCTTTTGCTCAATCGCTCTTAAAGTGTATTGGTCCGAGTGATATGGAGTATATAATGTGAGAAGTGCATGAAGACATATGTGATAGTCACATAGGAGGAAGAGCATTGGCTCGGAAAATTATATTGGCTGGGTATTTCTGGCTCACTTTGCAAGAGGATGCTAATAAGTTTATGGTTGGTTGTGAATCTTGTCAGAAGCATCAACATATCTCTCACCGACCAACTGAGCACCTCAAGACATCTACGGTATCGTGCCCTTTTGATCAATGGGGGATGGATATTGTTGGTCCTTTCCTGACCAGACCTTAACAAAAGAAATTCTTGCAGGTCATTGTCAATTACTTTTTTAAGTGGGGTGGAGGTTGAGCCCCTGGCTCGTATAACAGAAGAAGTTGTTATGAAGATTCTTTGGAGGTATATTGTTTGTAGGCATGGTATTCCCTATAAGTTGGTATCGGATAACGACCGACAATTTCCAGACCGAAAACTTAGAGAATGGTGTGAAGACTTAGGCATTAAACAAGCCTTCACATCTAGCTTATCCGTAGAGTAATGGTCAGGCTGAGGTGGTTAATCGGGAAATTATTCAAGGATTCAACATTAAATTAGACCATGTGGGTGGTAGCTGGGTGGAGGAGTTGCCTAGCATTCTCTGGGCATATCAAACCACACCCAAAGAAGGAACAGGTCAGACCCCATTCCACCTTATTGTTGGGACCGGGTGCATGTCGACAAGGATACGAGTTCGTAAAATTCAAAATTTTTACGTGCAGCGGAAGAGTTTGCATAAAATAATTTCCTAAATTATTTTAACTTCGTATCTAGCATGCAACCTTACATTGTGTTGACATAATCATAAAATAAAACTTTGCGGAAAAGTAAACAAATTTACCAAGTACCTCTCGTAACTCGAAGTAAGGGACGAGATCCAACCGTAGCGTCCCTTGGAAGCTCCGCCTCTATTCGCGTCCACGCCGAGTTCTCTTCGGGATGACTTCGCAAAGTCACGAGTTTTGTGCCGACGAGAACTACTAGATTCTCAGAAGGCACAACTAGATGAACAAGAGAGGAAAGATAGGAAACTAACCAACGAAGTAACGGAATCGAATTCCGAGAAGAGAGGAGTCGCTATCCGCTTCTTCTTCTTTGTATTCGGGTTCTCCTTCTTCTTCTTGAAGCTCACGGCCTCCTCCAAGGAGTCCTTTGTGCGCCGGCCCTAATCCTCTAGGGTGGGCGCCGGCCCTAGGCAAGAGAGGAAAGAAGAGAAGAGAGAAGAGATTAAGAGAGAGAGGGAGAGAATAATTAATCTCTTAATTAGGAATAAGGGCTAGTCTTTGGTTCCTTTATATAGTAGCAACTCCTTTGCTAAGTCTCCCTCTAAACCGAATTAACGGAATTAACGGAATTAGTTATAAGAAATTTATCCCATAAATTTTCTTATTAATTATTCCGTTTAAACCGAGTCTTTATTATAAATTAATTTATGATAAAACTAATTCTTCTTCTCTTTAAATTATGGAATAAATTTTTGTAAGAAATTTATAAACTTTCTTATTATGAAAAAATCAATTCATAATTGATTTTAAAATAAACCAATTCATGGATTATTTTAATCTTCCATAAAAGAATAAATTTCTATAAATTTTATTTATATAAATTTCTTTATACAAATTTATTTATCGATAATTTATAAAATAAATCACACTAGATTTATTTTATTAATTAAACCAAAATTAATTGGTTTTATCCTCTTATTGTGGCCGGCCACCAAAGGGGGTTTTGACACCCTCTTTGGCCGGCCAAACCAACCCGAAACGCCGCGAATTAAACTCACTTAATTCGCCCAAAAAGCCTTCAAAAGACTTAGCTATTTTTAGCTTCCATTGCGCCTCTGACTAACTCAGATTCGACTTATTTCTCTTGATCGGAAAATCTAATTTTCAACTCGTTTTAAATCCCTCGGATCACTCGTAGTGCGTGTGACTAAATAGGCTTTCGATTTATGTTGGTCATCTATAATTAACCCATTAATTATAGAACGATCATGAGTGGCACCTAGTAGTACATCATGATCCCCAATTAATCGAAAGATCAACGGTTTGACCTCAGAAGAAATTATTCTGAAACCCTTCAGCAGCTCTAATGAATCGTGCCTCATTCCCTTCACCACCTTATACCCTCTTGGTTCAGGACACGGTCTATGGTGTCAGTCCCCACTAGGCTGACTACGTCACACCTAGCCCAAGTAGTGTCTTTCTCGTCCATTGGATTTCTAATTACTCTCATGTATTTTAGAGACTCGCACTCTAAACATGATATACTCTGGCCAGAGATTTCTGAGTAACAATCCGACGATAGGCCTGGGTATACATCTCCTCGCAAGGAGTGGTGAATCCTTTATAGGCTGTTCAAACATCTTCGGGCACTTCGGCTTATACCCAACCATCCCGGGTCCACACCTCCTTGGAGATGCTTGCTTAAGATGTTAAAGTATAAGTCTCCATGACCAAGATGACTTGAACACCGCAAGTCAAAGGAACATCGCACTTAAGCCGCAGTAAGAACTTCATTGACATATCTACATGTAGATTCTCATATGAAGTCTTATAGCTAGTCACTCCAATGAACCAGTTCCCTTAACTAGCATCCATGTTTATCTCCGGACATCCCAATGTCACCAGCTAGTGAGAATCAGCTGATTAGAGAATAACCCATGCTAGTCTCAACAGAATTGATAGTGTCCGTTTTTATCAATTCATCGACTAGGGATAATTTCAATACTTCACAATTGCACATTAGAGATAATCACTAGTTGTGATCCCATCACAAATTCTCTTAAGCTGTGAGTTGTATTGCGGACATTCAGTAGATGAGTTTAAGATCCCAATCAAATACACAAAACATGTATACTCAAATAGTGAATTATCATTTATTAAAATAAATGTTTACATCATAAGGCGATTGCCTTAGGACACTTCTCTCATATCACTAACACTTATGTATGGAGGTGAAGCGATCATCCCAGTGGAGATTGGAGAAGAATCGACCCGGAGGCGATTATATGAAAAAGATATCAATGATCAAAAGAGAATGGGAAAATTTTCTTAAACTCCCCAATCTCAAACTCATCTTTGCATGCAATCCTCATCCAATCTTTTCTTTGCATGCAGCCCCTGATGGGATTGACAAGACAGCTTTGTGAGTATTATTTGAAGAAAGTTGAGTATAAAAGTTAGAAATTTGAGTATGTAAGGTTGCATCCACCCCATCAAGAAACTGTATACTCAATTTTCACTCTTTTATACTTAATTTTCACTCTTTTATACTTAAATCTTTATAATGTATACTCAATTTTCACTCTTTTATACTCAATCCATCAGGGAGTGAATGCAAAGATTTTATCAAATAGGGAGTGCATGCAAAGATCAAATGGGAATTGGGGAGTTTTCTGCAATTTACTGAAAGAGAATTCTTTATTTGGATTTGGTGACTGATATGCGAGATAAAGCTGCTACGCGATTAACTGCTTACCGGCAGCAGATGAAGCAAAGCTATAACAAAAGGGTAATTCCGCGAACTTTTCAAGTGGGGGATATGATCTAGAAAAGAATAAAGTCTGTAAGGGATGTTGCAAAGTTGGACCCCCAGTGGGGTGGGCCCTACAAAGTTGTAGAAAAGCTTACTGGAGGAAGTTACTATTTAGAAGAGCTAAACGGAAAAAAGCTGGAATGACCCTGGAGTGCTAATCTTTTATAACCATATTGGACCAATGAGTATGGAGCTATTCTCCTCACCGTTTGTTTTTAAATATATCTTATATTTTTTGGGTAGTGTTAATAAAAATGAAGACAAGTATCTTATACACACCATGTGAAATCTTGCCTTGAAAAGTGTCCTTAACGTGGCTCAACCTTCCTCCTCGGGAGCTAGCAGTTGAAGGCGCCCTTAACAAGGCGTTTGCCCTTAACGTTGTTCAACCTCCTTGCTCGGGAGCTAGCAGTTGAAGGCGCCCTTAACGAGGCATTTTCCCTTAACATGACTCAACCTCCCTGCTTGGGAGCTAACAGTCGAAGGCGCCCTTAATGAGCCATTTGCTCTTAACATGGTGTAATCACTCCTTAACAATGTGCAATCACTTAGCGTGATTTTATCTTCTAGCTCGGGGGATCGTGGTAGTAAGCGATCTCAATGTAGTGCAATTACTTAGCGTGGCTTGAAGTGTCAGGATTTTGATTAGAGGTTGATTGTGGAGGCGTTTGAGTAAAGATACCTATTGTTACAAAAAGTAAGTAAAATGAAAGAAAGGGAGCATTCACTTCAAAATTTGTTTTACATCTGGACCAAGGATTTACAACTCGGATACCAAGCGAGAAGCCTAAGGAAACCGATATACTCTTTCTTTGAATCTAATAGCTCTGCCCACACTTTACTACCCAGGTCAAGGAAGCTCATGTTTGTGCCTGGTTTAAGAACTTGGCTCGGCCAATCTGCTTATTTGCCTCCTCAAAGCCTTAGGTCATTCGCTTAATTACCTAAGTGCCTAATAAGTCATGGTATTCTTATAAGTGCAAGAATTCTTCCTTGAAGTTTTGGCGCCGAGCATCTTCAGTGGCTTGGTAAGCTTCCAGATCATTTATTTCCCTTTCTCGGTCGGCCTTCACTTCTTCTACTTGAGCTATTGCTGTGTCTCGAGCTTGCAACATTTCCTGAAGCTATTCTTTGATAGTTGGTAGTACATCCTCTTTTCTTTGGCGTTGGGCTTGTTCATCTGATAACCGGTCTGCAACTACCTGAAGATCTATTTCTTGGTCGGTCATAAGCTTCTATTGTTGCTCAATTTTGGTGGTCAGATGCTCATTCTCAGCAGTTAGAGTGGAAACCTTCTTCTTTATGACTCCCAAATTATTCTCTAGGGTCTCTATAGTGTCGATGACATTTTCTAGCTTCCCTCTTAGTTGGCCAGTTAATTCGGCCTGAAGACGGGCCCATTCTTGAGCTCAGGCTACTTCTCCTTCAACATCATGGGCAATCTTGGCTGACAATTTTGCTTCCAACTTGGCAATCCTTTTTTTAGAAGTCTCAACTTGGCAAACTAATGAAGGGACTCGAGACATCATTTCGAGGTGCTCGGTCCAGATTTATGGGATTACTTCAATTAAGTTTAAAGAAATAGGAGGTTTAATTTGTAGGACCATTGCACATGAGGGGGGTGAATTATGCAACTTAAAAAGATATTGCTTTTCCGAACTTAAGTAAAAACGTGAATGCAACAGAAATTAACGAAAAAGCAAACACAAAAAAATCGACGCAGTTTGGTTTTACTTGCTTCGAAGCCTTCGACAACTTCTACTGCAAGGCCCAGGTCCCTTGGACCTTTCTGATGGGCAATCCAGTAGTACTCACTACCGGTAAACTCTGGTACAGTGATCGAGTACAAGATATGGATAAAAAGTGTAACAACCCTACACTTCTTACTTGATTAAGTACAAATAAGTGAATCGTTATCCAACACAAGCGTAGAACTTTTCTTTTGGCCCATGTGTTGGCGTTGTTATTCCAGTAGTAGTTGGATGCGGTCGTGTCGAATCAGGGACACAGCAGGAAGAAGAGGAAGTAGCAGTTGAATGAGCGCCTGAACTGAAAGTTGTAGTCCAAATTTTGGTTCTATGTTCACAGCAGTAATGCCCTTATATAGGGCGTCTGAGGCGCCTCAGTTCCCAACTGAGGTGCCTCGGACAAAGCAAATTTCATCTGTGATCCGTAGCCATCATGCTCGTCGCTTATCCTCTCGAAGGCATCTTGGATCCCTTCTGAGGCGCCTCAGATTCGATCTGAGGCGCCCCATCTCGCGGAAACTCTATCTTCAGCGCAGACTTCACGAAGCTACTCTCATCCGCCTGAGGCGTCTCCAGTCCAAAGTAAGGTGCCTCGGGTATTGTTCATCCGAGAGAACTTTTACAGAAAAACTCCTCCAAAACTAAGTTAGTCCAAAAATAAATATACTTTACAAAACAAGGTTAGTAAGCATGCAGCATGGACTAAATGTAATGATTATTAAATAGACCCTGTCTTCTTAAGACCAGGATCTAATCAAAGGCCTCAACTTAGAGTTCCGAAATGGTTCTAAGTTGGACCACACCTAAAGTCCCAACTGGGACTCGTCCTTACCGGAATTAGCTCCTCCAGTGACTTACCTCAATTACCTTGTGCAGATATACTCAGCTCCTTAACCCACTAGGATTTTTGCCGAGTCTTCACCAACTCAGACTTCGACCAGCAGATAATCCCTCGGGCCCAACTGGACTTTTGTCAAGACTCTAACACTTTGGACTTTTGTCAGGACTCCACCACCCTGGACTTTGGCCAGCAGACAATCCCTCAGGCCCAACTGGACTTTTGTCAAGACTCCATCACCTTGGACTTCAGCCTGGAGATAGTTTCTAAGCCTTTCGATCCTGCACACTCGGTAACTAGGTTAAAAAAATACCACACCTAACTTTAATCCCTTGTCATACATTAAAACTTGAGTTAACTGCTAGTGTAAACTACACCAACACAATTAAGTTAGAGGAAGTGGGGTTTTTACCTTCAACATAGAGTCACTCAGTCTGAAGTTTAGTTCCAATATACCCACCTACTTCAGCTTCTCAGCGTATTTCCCACTGCGAAGCTTCTCTAATAGGCCCCACTAGCGAGGGGCTCGAGTTCCAAAGGAAGGGTGGGAGTCAGGGATTTGAGTGGTTGCAGGCATAGGATGGGAAGGAAATTGCTCAGCCGGCTGTGAAGATCTTGGACTGACAAAGGCTGGTCTGGACTCTCTTGGATTGTCGATTGCGGGTGATTTGCTCTCGCTCGGCTTGGAGCAA
>JAGFNQ010002882.1:77931-204834 GCA_024364735.1 Boesenbergia rotunda | reverse complement strand
TCACATGCGGGTTACCAACAAGCACTACGAGGACTTCATGGAGTTCAGACAAGGTAACCTACCAGTGGGGAAGCAGTCGCGAAGTTCAACAGACTAGCTTCGCCTCTGCCCAGAGCTAGTCAGCACAGAGAAGGAGCGAGTCAGACTGATGCTCCGCATGCTGAACCCTGAAATAGCACTCAACGTGAACAGCGGGACGCACCGACCCCAGACCAGCGAGGAGTTGGTCAGTAGTGCTCTAATCTCAGAGCACTATCTGAATAGCATCAAGGCACAACAAACACAGCAGAAGCCAGTCCTGATTGAGAACAAGACAACAGGAGGCCATAAGCCTCAGCCAAATAACCAGAACTGGAAGAACAAGAACCACAAAAGGAAGCAGTGGCCTGGCAGCCAAAAAGGAAACCCAGAGAACAAGCAAGCTAGGTATCCACCTTGTCCTAAGTGTGGGAGGACCCATCCAGGAGCATGCCTTTTGGGTGTAACTGGATACTACTCATGTGGACAAGAGGGACACAGATCCAAAGACTGCCCAAACAAGTTTAAGGTACTTCCTCAGCAGTCCGTACAGTATGGAGGCAAGCCTCAGTTACATTACATGCCTACTATACTGGAGGGACCTCAGATCAGTCAGGGAGGGTTGGAAGCAGCACCAGTTCCAACCAATGCTAGAGTCTTTTCCCTCATGAAGGAAGAAGCTGCCAGCGCCTCCACGGTCGTAACAGGTCATATAGTTATTTTTCAGCATTTAGCTACTACACTGTTTGACACTGGGGCGACCCATTCTTTCGTATCAGTACCTTTTGCTAGTAAGTTACAGGTGCCTGCAGAGAGTTGGGAGTCCAGATTCCTGACAACTCTCCCTTCATGGGAAATCATGGAATCCACCCAGTGGCTCCGGGCTGTGCCAATCAAGATTTCAGACCGACAGCTATATGTCGATCTGATAGTCCTTGCGATGCAAGACTTCGACATCATACTGGGCATGGATTTCCTCAGTAAGTACAGCGCTTCAGTGGACTGCCGTAGAAGGAAGGTGGTTTTCAGCCCAGAAGGAGAACCACCATTCGAGTTTCAAGGAGCCCCAAAGAGGAAGACTCAGAAATTCCTCTCAGCCTTGGCAGCCCACCAGATGCTAGAGCAAGGGTGTGCTGGTTTTCTTGCACACGTAGTGGACTCAGAAGCAAAGAAAGAACTCAAGCAGGAGGATGTACGGGTAGTCTGCGAATATCCAGAAGTGTTCCCAGAAGAACTACCTGGACTACCGCCCAACAGGGAGGTGGAATTTGAGATTGAGCTGGTGCCAGGTACCGGTCCGGTCTCAAAAGCCCCATATCGTATGTCTCCTGCAGAGCTGAAAGAATTACAAGAGCAACTCCAGGAGCTACTAGACAAGGGCTTCATCCGCCCGAGTCATTCACCCTGGGGAGCTCCTGTACTTTTCGTCAAGAAGAAGGATGGGTCTATGCGTCTGTGCATAGACTACAGAGCTCTGAACAAGGTAACCATCAAGAACAAGTACCCCCTTCCTAGAATAGATGATTTATTTGATCAACTCAAAGGGGCTACAGTGTTCTCGAAGATAGATCTGCGTTCTGGGTATCATCAGCTAAAGGTTAAAGAAAGTGACATCCCCAGGACGGCCTTCAGGACAAGATACGGCCACTACGAATTTGTAGTGATGCCTTTTGGAGTAACCAATGCTCCAGCAGTCTTCATGGAGCTGATGAACCACATCTTCAGGGAGTATCTCGATAAATTCGTCATTGTATTTATTGATGATATTCTCATATACTCACAGACTCCAGAGGACCATGCTACACACTTGAGGATAGTGCTGCAGATCCTTCAGCAGGAGAAGCTCTATGCAAAATTCTCAAAGTGTGAGTTTTGGCTAGATCAGGTGACCTTCCTAGGTCACATTGTATCCAAAGAAGGCATTCAAGTTGATCCAGCCAAGATAGAAGCAGTCAGCAACTGGTGTAGACCCAAGAATGCCAGTGAATCAGAAGCTTCTTAGGCCTGGCAGGATATTACAGAAAATTTGTGGAGGACTTTTCCAGAATAGCCTCTCCACTCACAGCCTTGACCAGAAAGAACAGAAGTTTGAGTGGTCAGATAAATGCGAGCACAGCTTTCTAGAACTGAAGAAAGATGACTAGTGCTCCCATCCTGACTGTTCCAGAGAGTGACAAGGCCTTTGACATCTACAGTGATGCATCCAAGATGGGCCTTGGAGCTGTCCTCATGCAAGACGGTAAAGTAATAGCATATGCCTCCAGACAGCTCAAGGACTATGAGAAGAATTACCCTACTCATGACCTTGAGCTAGCAGCTGTGGTTTTTGCACTGAAGCTCTGGAGACACTACCTGTATGGAGTGCAGTGCAGAATCTTCACAGACCATCAGAGTTTGAAGTACTTCTTCACTCAGAAGGATCTGAATATGAGGCAGCGCAGGTGGCTAGAGTTGGTCAAAGATTATGACTGTGAAATCCTCTACCACCCAGGTAAAGCTAATAAAGTGGCAGATGCACTGAGCAGGAAATCCTGTGCAGCACTGATGTCCCTATCATCACTGTCTCCACCACTTCAGAAAGAAATAAAAGATTTTGGAGTCGAGGTTATGGTTGGGCAATTTTCTGCATTGACCCTAGAGTCAACCCTGCTTGTAGATATACAAGAAAAGCAAGATCAAGACCCAGAGATCCAGAAGATCAAGCAGGGGATCCAAGAGGCAGAAAATTTAGAGTTTCGAGTATCAGACAGTGGCATCCTCTACCTTGGAGACCGCCTTTGCGTCCCCAATGACGAGGAACTGAGAAAGAGCATCTTGGAAGAAGCCCACAGTACTCCTTATTCGATGCATCCAGGTTCCACCAAGATGTATCAAGATCTAAGGAAAAGATTCTGGTGGTCTGGACTCAAGCGAGACGTGGCAGATATATCAGTACCTGCTTGACCTGCCAGAGAGTCAAGCAGAGCACCAGAGACCAGGAGGAGTTCTACAGCCACTTCCCATTCCAGAGTGGAAGTGGGAAGAAATATCCATGGACTTTATCACAGGTCTTCCAAGAACCACCCATGGACACGATGCGATTTGGGTGATAGTGGACAGATTGACCAAGTCTGCCCACTTCCTAGCCATCAAGGTGTCGCACTCAGTAGAGCATTTGGCGCAGTTATATGTGAAAGAGGTGATCAGGCTTCATGGAGTTCCGAAGTCTATCATTTCTGACAGAGACGGGCGCTTTGTCTCTCACTTCTGGGAGTGTGTTCAGCACGCACTAGGCACCAGACTTAAATTCAGCACGGCCTTCCATCCCCAGACTGATGGACAGACAGAAAGAGTAAATCAAATTTTAGAAGATATGCTCAGGGCCTGTGCACTAGATTTTAAGGCAGTTGGTGCAAGTACCTGTGTTTAGCTGAATTTGCCTACAACAATAGCTATCAGGCCACTATTAAAATGGCACCTTATGAAGCATTATATGGCAGGAAATGCAGATCACCCATATGCTGGCAAGAAGCTGGTGAGAAGAAAGAGATGGAGTCAGGACTAGGCAGCCAGACTGAGCTTATAGATGAGACCACTCAGGCTATCCAGACGATCCGCCAGAGGATTGAGACTGCCCAGAGTAGACAGAAAAGTTATGCTGACACACGCGTAGGCCACTTGAATTCCAAGTTGGAATTCAGTATTCCTCAAGGTCGCTCCTATGAAGGGAGTGATGAGATTTGGCAAAAAGGGCAAGCTAAGTCCTCGCTACATAGGACCCTACAAGATCATAAAGAGAGTTGGTAAGGTAGCATATGAGCTGGACTTACCAGAGGATATGTCAGCTATCCACAGTACATTTCATGTCTCTATGCTAAAGAAGTGTATTCACGATCCTAGCCAAGTGATTCAGCCTCAGTCAGTACAGATCCAAGAAGATCTTAGCTATGAGAGCAGACCGACACAGATAGTGGACAAAGCAGTTAAAAGATTAAGAAATAAAGAAGTGCCACTAGTGAAGGTCATCTGGCAGAATCAAAAGCATGAGGAAGCTACTTGGGAACGTGAAGACAGCATGAGAGAAAAATATCCAGAATTATTTTAAGTTCGAGGACGAACTTTTTATAAGGTATGGGGGATTGTAACGCCCCGAAATTTCCATATTGAAGTTCTTAAAGTCCTTAGAACTATTTAAAAATATTTTAGAAATATTCTAGATATTTTTAGGAATTTTTAGAATATTTTTATGGAATTTTCCGAGTCCGTTTAGTATTTTTAAAAAAGGAAAAACTTTAAAGGGCAGCAGAGGGGTTCGAACTCGCGACCACAAGAGGAGCAAGCCCTTAAGGGCGCGCAAGTGACCGGCTGGGCTAGGGTATCAAGCACAACAAAAGGTGGAGAGAAATAATTTTATAGAGTAGTTACGTTTTTTCATAAAGAGGTATTTAAACCCCGCTTAAGTCGCGTGAAACCCTTGGAGGAGAATTTTCGGCTGCGTGCGAGAAGGGGGCGAGGGAGGGGCGGCGAAAACAAAAGGGAACCTAGGTTTTCTTTCCTCCTCTCCTCTCCTAAGGGGCGCCGGCCAAGGAAAAGCAAGGAGTGCGGAGCGTTTCGTTCGTCTCGACGAGAAGAACACGTAGGCACGGACGGTTCGTAGAGATCTCAAGTTTCACCTGAGCCCTAGTCGTCTAATTTCTGTTGTAAGTCCAAGAAATCAAGGTAAGTACTGCTCACCTGTAGTAAGAGGCGGTTTTCCGCAAAAATTTTTCCTTAAAAGTTTTAAAAGAGATATTTACTTTTAGTTTAAGATTTTGCATGTGATCTTAGTTCATTATATGCTTATATATATTTGATAGAGTACCCTATGTGAGTTTAGGGTCTAAGAAATCTATAAGAAAAGAAAAGAAAGATAAAGAAAAAGAAAAGAGAAGGCCAAGGCCTTACGAAATCCCCAAAAGTCAAGACTTAGGGATTTGTGGCACACAAGGTGTTCGATAAAATGCCAAGGCATTTAAAGATAAGAAAGAAAAGAAAGAAAAGCTATTTTATTTTCTAAGGCTAGTACCCGGCGTCCAAGGGCGTCGTTAAAGAAATCCAGGTGTCCAATTCCAAGGTCTTGGCCCTGGTAGACCAAGGTCTGCTCTATTAGGATTGGCGGCTCGCTACCCCAACCTTTTAGGGAACGCGCATAAGATGGTACTTACGTCTTAAGTGGATCCAAGTGAGTATTATTTTCAAGTATATGCTTTAGCAAAGTTTTCCTAAAGTTTAAGGAAGTTTTCTAAAAGTTAAAAAAAGATTTAAAGTTAAAGAATTTGCTAAAGTTTCATGTTAAGCCAAGAAAAAGTGAGTTAAGACTTATTAATGCTTGAGTATGCATGTTTTATGTTATACATGTTTTAGTGTTTCTTTTAAGCATAAAAGTATCTCATGTGATTTCACATTGTTTAAAAAGCATGCCTGTACATTTCGAGATTTTGTGAGCTAGATAGTACTTGCTAAGCTTTATGCTTATTAGTTGCATTTCCTCTTACTGCAGGTAAAGGTAAAGACAAGCAATTCTGAAGGAAGGCGACGAGGTGGTGCTGAGTGACGTGTGTGTGGTGGCTGACCTTGGAGAGATCCTTGGGATGAGACAGTTTGGCTTATTTGAAATGCAATGTTTAAGATTTCCAAATTCCAAGTTATATGTGTTAGGGAGTTTATTAAACATTTATGCTTCGGATAGTTTTACTTGCGCAATTTTGTAGAATGAAGATTCCATGTCATTTCAATTAGTATGCATACTTTTGTGAATGCACTAGATGAGCAAGGGCATGAGTAGTTTAACATGTGGATACATTGCATTTTAGACTTATTCTTGAGCTTATTATTATTCCCTTTTGGACTAAGTCCTAATTGTGCTTAAAATGCTTGTAAATTCGGTAGAAAAGTAAGATTTATATTCTATGAAGTTCTAGAAATATTATTGCATGTGACAAGATGTTGTTAGTTTCGAATTAAGTCTTATTGCTTTAAATATGCTTAGAAAAGTGCATGCATATTCCATAGTGTTTTAGTAATGTTATAGAACCTTGTGTGATGAGTTTAAATGGTTAGAATTGCTAGTAATGTGCCATTGTATCATGCATGACTATTAAAGTTAGAATATCATTTTTAGATAGATTGAATACAAAAAAAATAAATAAATAAAGTTCCGCATTTTTAGTCGTGCATTAGAGTCAAGAAGTAGACAAGTAGCGGTCCGTCTAAGGTAGAGAAGGCGGGGTCGCTACATATTATGCCATGTTAGGTTGAATTATGTTTATGTTTATGTCATGTATTAGGCTATGCTTATGTTATGATAAGAACCATGCTATGCTTATGTTATAATAAGAACCATGCTATGCTCATGTTATGTTAAGAAACATGTCATGCTTATGTTATGATAAGAACCATGCTATGCTTATGTTGTGTTAAGAACCATGTTATATGCTTATGTTATGTCAAAGAAAGCCATGTTATATGCTTACGTTCATGTTAAGAATTATGCAATGATAATTATGTATGCTATGTTGAATGTTTCATATGTTCATGTATGATATGACGAATGGTTTAGTGAGTAGGAAAGAGTCTTACTAAGCCGATGTGCTTATAGTCTTATTTCCTGATACCGCAGATCACGCCAGGGGATAATAAGGAAGCAGCAGGAAGACAAGAATGTGTGTGTGGTAGTGACTTGGCCATGAAAACAATATGTTTACCGGTCTTATGCTAGAACCTTATGTTAGCTACTTATGTGTTTGAATAATGACTTATGCGACTATATGACATGATGCTAAGTATGACATGATGCTAAGTATGAAGTTAATATGCCAAGTTCCCATGTCATTATATTAGAAATAGTAGTAGGGCATGTATGTGTAAGTATTAAAGTTATTCCGCTGCAGTATGATGTCTACATGCCCTAAGTATGTTAACGTAATGTCGCTTTATGGAAAAAAAAGCGGGCGTTACAAGTAGAGACGGGTCGGGGTTCGGGCGTCTCGAGATCCGGAGTAATCGGAGGCTAAGCAAAAGTCCACCTGAAGGACTGGGTGGCAACCAGCTCCTGAAAGGAGTAGGTGGAAGGCGCGTTCTCGGGGGTGAGAACTTGCATCGGTTCGACCTAGGGTTTCGTGGAGATCCGAAGTCCGAACCAAGTCCTTAAGGCTAATATTATATTTATATGTGCTTTGTGTTTGTGTATCTTGCAGGTACCAAGATTGGAAGACAAAGCAGGCGGCTGGAGGCCCTGAAGCAGGGCGCCCCCATCAGTGGGGGCGCCCTCATCATCCAGGGTGCCCCCAGTGTTGGGGGCGCCCAAGCCAAAGGAGAAAAAAAGCAATTAAGTGAAGCAGGAAGAATAAGCTTCAACAAGGGCGCCCGGGAGGTCCGGGGCGCCCTGGTCAAAGGTTTTATCAGCTGCGGTGAGGTCGGCGCGGGGATAAGGTTTGACCGAGCTTATCGGGGTGCCTCCGACGTCCAGGGCGCCCCCAAGAGTGCTATAAAAGGGGCTTCGACCCCTTTGCTTCAAACACAACTGCTACAAGCCATTCTGATCATTCTGACCGACGACAACGCGCTAAAGACGAGGCTCTACGACTGGGAGGCTCCAGGAGGAAGTGCGCGGCACTTCGGAGGTCCAGATCGGCCGAGCTTCAACTTTGTTTTGTTCGGTTTGCATTTAATTTTCTGTACTTGTGCTTGTACTTCTACACTGTAAGACGGGTTTTCTCCGCCTCCGGAAATTCTGGAAAGGAGACCAATAGTGGACTCACGCCGAGTACATAGGCCTTGGACGTACTGACCCTGGGCGGTTGGGAACCAAGTAAATAAATCCCGCTGTGTCCCTGTGTATTGCTTTTATTTTGTTTATTTACTTTTCCGTTGTGCGATCCGAGTTTTTCTACGAAGTTTCTGCGAGAGTTTTTCATGGTCGATATTCACCCCCCCTCTATCGACGGCACCGGTCCTACAATTGGTATCAGAGTCGAGCCGCTCTTTACCGGACTAACCGCCGACGGAGCAACGACTCTAGGAGTTGAGGGGGAGCCCAGGGGTGAATCAGGTATATTTTAGTTAAAATGTCTATTTTTAAATTTCATATTACGTGTTTTAAGTGCAGAGAGAGAGGGCACTATAAAAGTTAGTGCCCTACTCGTAAGACTCGATCTACACCACCGGCGGCAAAGGGGGCACCAACGCTAGGAGTCCGGAAAAACAAAGATCACGTACGATGCTTCAAATGCGGAAAAAACGGACACTATAAGAACAAGTGTCCGGCGAAGGTACATAAGATTTATGTTCCAAAAGTTTTACAAATTCCTGTAATGTCTTTTAATAATTTAGATAATTTCCCTGATAAGTTAGAATTACTGCATAGTCAAGTAGATATTTTGAATGACAAGTTACAAAATGTGAATATGGATAAAATGTTAGAAATAAATTGTTTAGTCATTAATACCAATTCAATAATTGCTAAAATTAATTCCGAACTCAAATCTGGAATGAACTCTAATAATCCTAAGGATAAATCCGAATTCAAATTGAAAAATTCTTTAGATAATTATGAATTCAAATTTGAAAATCCATTGTATAACTCTGAATTCGAATCTAAAAATTCTAAAGATAACTATGAAATTAGTAGAATTAATCCAGAAATTAATTCTGAAAATCTTAAAGATAATCCAGAAATTAATTCTGAAAATCTTAAGGATAATACAGTAATTAATACTAAAAATCTTAAGGATAATACAGAAATTAATACTGAAAATCTTAACGATAATCCAGAAATTAATTCTGAAAATTTTAAGGATAATCTAGAGATTAATTTTGAATTTCCTGAAAATATTGAAGATGTGTCTTAGGATAATTCTGAGGATAAATTTGAAGATGAAATTCTCCTAGATAATAACTTAATCATAGATAATATTAAAGATTATTACAAAACCTTAATTAGTGGACCATATTACTCCACCTATGTTATAGATATTGAAAGATCTAATGTTCAGGAGGAGATAAAATTTTCTAAGATTAGGGTCATAATCAATAAAAATTACAAAAATTCAAATAAATCAAGATTATTAGAAAAACTTGAAAAGATAGACAAAAATGAAGAAAAATTTTTGAAATAATGAAAATGATGAATTTAAACACACAATTATTAATTAATCATTTCAACCATAATTATTCAAATCTTAATTAATTCAATTAATTCAAATAAACTTAAATTAATTCAATTAATTCAAATAAACTCAAATTAAATTAAATTCAAACTAAATTAAATTAAATTTAAATTAAATTAAATTCAAATTAAATTAAATTAAATTAAATTAAATCTTAATTAAATAAAATTAAATCATAATTAAATTAAATTAAATCTTAATTAAATTAAAATTAAATCTTAATTAATTAAAATTAAATCTTAATTAAATAAAATTAAATCTTAATTAAATTAAAATTAAATCATAATTAAATTAAAATTAAATCTTAATTAAAATAAAATTAAATCTTAATTAAATTAAAATTAAATCTTAAGTAAATTAAAATTAAATCTTAATTAAATTAAAATTAAATCTTAATTAAATTTAAATTTTAATTAAATAAAATTAAATCTTAATTAAATTAAAATTAAATCTTAATTAAATTAAAATTAAATCTTAATTAAATTCAAACTAAATAAAATTAAATCTTAATTAAATTCAAATTAAACCTTAATTAAATCAATTAAATCCTAATAAATCAATTTAATTCCAATTCAATTTGCTTCAAATAAATTCATCTTTAATTAATTCAAATCAATTCAATTAATTCATTTTCAAATTAATTCTTCAATTAATTCTTAATTAACTTGAATCCAACTAAAACTTAAATAACTTGAATCCAACTAAATCTTAAATAACTTAAACTCGATCTAACCTAAAACCTTACCCAAACCGCAACAATTAATTTAATAAAATTAAATATGTCAAAATGGGTTGGCATATTCGCGAGTTCACACGACATGTATCAAATCGAGAATTTGATACATTTTTAGAAACTTAAATAAATGGTTTGAATTGTTTGACTCATGCATAATTGTCATGTCATGCATTTGCTACTTCTTTTATTATATGACATGTCATTCATATTTAAATTTTATGCATATATTAGAATGGCTATAGGAAAAAAAATAATTGAAACTTGATCAACATAGTATTGGGTGGCGGTGAGATGATAGTACGTTAGGGAAGCCAATTCTAATAAGTCAAGTATACTCTACTTGGTCTCTTTAGACTGGTGAAACTAGCCGAAGCTACCGATCCAAGACCCAAGCTAGTTAGACCAGAATTTTTCAAGAAATAGTTTTGAAAATGAAATTTCATTAAAAGGCTTTGTCAAGGAAAGGGTTGATGATCCAATAAGGCTACGGCCAAAGAAAACCTAGTGCCTCGCCAAGACCTGGAAGCCAATTTTTGAAATTCAAATTCAAGTTACTTCTTGTCAAATTCAAATCTAACACAAGCTTCAATTAAATCTTAGAGTTAATAATAAATTAAGAAAAATGATTCAAGCATCTCACAATACACCTATAAGGCAATCATGTCTGTTGTATTGATACATCTAAAATGGGTGAGATGTTAAGGACTAATGAATTGAAAAATATTTTTCAAAATTGTTTTTCAAAATTGTTAGAATATTTTCCTAAAAATAAATTTTCAAAATAGTGCTTCAACATAATAATGTTTTTATGAAATTCATGTTTGTCTGATTGATTATACATATTATATATTTTTCAAAAGTATATCTTTTTAAAAATTGTTTGACTCACTCAATTAGACACAAGCCTCTTAGGACAACACTAAAGTTCCTTAAGGCACTTAGATAGAGTCAAACGATGTCGGGTACAGGGGGAGTGGTTTATTCTGTTTCAAAAATTGTCTTTGAAAAATCACTGTCTTTTAAAATGGTTTTCGAAAACCGGGCTTTAAACACTATTACTTACGTTCTTCGAAAACTATGTTGGATAAATTACCTTAATATGCTTCAAAATTTTAAAATATATTCTAAAAGTGGGCTTTGTCTTGTTTGATTTTGATAAACCCTAAAGACACAGAGGAAGATCCACTTCATAATCTACAAGGACTCCTAGGATGTGTCAAATTTAGGGGGAGTATGAATCAAACTTCTGAAAATAGGTTTTTTGTTTTGAAATTATTAGATAATTCCTTTGATTTGAATCAAACCTTAAGACTCAGAGGAAGAGTACTTGTGGTCAACAAGCTTCCCAGGACTGGGTCAAGTTTAGGAGGAGATCAAGTTAAAAGAATTATTGATTATTTCAAATATTTTCATGCGCGGTATTTTCAAATCTTGCTAAAAACATAAGTAGTCTTTCAAAATACTATTATTCTATTTGTCAGAATTTGTGTGACTTATGAAATTATTTTTGGAAAAATGTTTACTTGGGTTGGAGAATTTCCAGGACACTTAGGAAATGTCCTTGTAGTCAACAAGGTTTCCCAGGATGGTGTCAGACTGGAAGATAAACCAAGTCAAGTAAAATATTGGGTCTTCAAAAGTTCACACATTTTTCAAAATGTACTATCATTTTTTTGGCAAAATTCTGTTAATATTTACTTGAGTTTGAAGAATTTCCAGGACACTTAGGAAAATGTCCTTGTAGTTAACAAGGTTTCCTAGGATTGTGTCAGACTGGAAAAGAAACCTAGTCAAGTAAAATATTATGTTTCAAAAATTACTTAGATTTTTCAAAGTTTCATCTTTTTCAAAAATATTTAGTACTTGCAAAATATGCATAATATTTATATTTTCCAAAATGACATTCATTCAAAAGTTATGCATTTTCCAAAAGTATTTATATCTTTCAAAAATTACAAAAGTACTTGCATTTTTTTTGGATCATAATAATGTTTAAAGTACTTGTACTTTTCAAAGCGCATAGCATCTTTTTCAAAATATGTATTTTTCAAAAAATACAATATACCATTCAAAATACAATACCTTCAAAAATTTACACTAAGTATTCTCAAAAAGAACCAAAGGTTGTCATTGTTTGTACAAGTATTTGCTTGTGTTTTTTTTATATATGACAAAGGGGAGAGGTGTGCTTAAGTTAGAAAAATTTTCTCCCAAAAATCAAAAATGTAGTTTCAAAACTTATATCATTTTTTTTCATTTTTGATCCCAAGGATGGTAAGTTAGCCCCTTAAACCAATCTAACTTAAGTTATTGTCAAACATCAAAAAGGGGGAGATTGTTGGTGTAAGTTGCATCAATGATGTTCTTTTTTAAGTGTATTAATGTTTGACAATACACTTAAGTCAGTGATACAATGAACACATAAAGGGGAGCAAAGGAGAAGTAACCTAAGTTGAAGAAAAGTCCTAGTTAACCTAGGCATCGAAACCCTAAGGCCTAGCGAAGGGCTGCTGGGCACCAGCGAAGGGCTGCTAGGCATCGAAACCCTAAGACCTAGCGAAGGGCTGCTAGGCACCTGGCGAAGGGCTGCTAGGAGTCTAAGACCTAGCGAAGGACTGCTAGGCACCAGGCGAAGGACTGCTTGGTAATGAAGACCTAGCAAAGGGCTGCTAGGCACCTGGCGAAAGGATGCTAGGAGTCTAAGACCTAGCGAAGGACTGCTAGGCACCAGGCGAAGGACTGCTTGGTAATAAAGACCTAGCGAAGGGCTGCTAGGCACCTGGCGAAGGACTGCTAGGCTTTGAAGACCTAACCTAGGGTTTGGGCATGGAATCTTGGTCCGAGGGACTGAGCAACATAGCTGAGCGATGACTAAGGACAGAAGTAGAGACGGGTCGGGGTTCGGGCGTCTCGAGATCCGGAGTAATCGGAGGCTAAGCAAAAGTCCACCTGAAGGACTGGGTGGCAACCAGCTCCTGAAAGGAGTAGGTGGAAGGCGCGTTCTCGGGGGTGAGAACTTGCGTCGGTTCGACCTAGGATTTCGTGGAGATCCGAAGTTCGAACCAAGTCCTTAAGGCTAATATTATATGTATTTGTGCTTTGTGTTTGTGTATCTTGCAGGTACCAAGATTGGAAGACAAAGCAGGCAGCTGGAGGCCCTGAAGTAGGGCGCCCCCATCAGTGGGGGCGCCCCCATCATCCAGGGCGCCCCCAGTGTTGGGGGCGCCCAAGCCAAAGGTGAAAAAAAGCAATTAAGTGAAGCAGGCAGAATAAGCTTCAACAAGGGCCCGGGAGGTCTGGGGCGCCCGGGTTCAAAGCTGTATTTGCTGTTTCGAGTTCGAAACACAGATAAGGCTTCGTGAGGGCGCTCGGGAGGTCCGGGGCGCCCTGGTCAAAGGTTTTATCAGCTGCGGCGAGGTCGGCGCGGGGATAAGGTTTGACCGAGCTTATCGGGGTGCCCCCGACGTCCAGGGCGCCCCCAGGAGTGCTATAAAAGGGGCTTCGACCCCTCTGCTTCAAACACAACTGCTACAAGCCATTCTGATCATTCTGACCGACGACAATGCGCTAAAGACGAGGCTCTACGACCGGGAGGCTCCAGGAGGAAGTGCGCAGCACTTCGGAGGTCCAGATCGGCCGAGCTTCAACTTTGTTTTGTTCGGTTTGCATATAATTTTCCGTACTTAATTTTCTGTACTTGTGCTTGTACTTCTACACTGTAAGACGAGTTTTCTCCGCCTCCAGAAATTCGGAAAGGAGACCAATAGTGGACTCACGCCGAGTACATAGGCCTTGGACGTACTGACTCTGGGGGGTTGGGAACCAAGTAAATAAATCCCGATGTGTCCCTGTGTATTGCTTTTATTTTGTTTATTTACTTTTCCGCTATGCTACTAACGTTCTAAGTTCAGAACGATCCGAGTTGTTCTAAGAAGTTTCCGCGAGAGTTTTTCACGGTCGATATTCACCCCCCCCTCTATCGACGGCACCGGTCCTACATATACCTCTCCCTAGCTCCATCTTTATTTTTGTTATCCTTGCTTTGATTATTTTTGTCATTGCATGCGTTAATTAATTATCATATACTCCGACTATTTTTCTAGAAATAAACTCACTTTCTAGAAAAAAAAAGTCATTTCTAGCGACAAATACTTTGCCTAGAGTTGGATTGTAGAAGTAGTATCCCTTCGTTTCCTTGGGATATCCTACAAAATAACACTTATCAGATTTAGGTCCTAGTTTATCTAAGACTTGATGTCGAACGTAAGTCTCACAACCCCAAATCCTCATAAAAGTCATCGTGGGACTCTTCCCAGTCCATATCGTATGTGGTGTCTTTATGACGACCTTTGATGGAGCTCAGTTAAATGTGAAAAGAGTCGTCTCTAGAGCGAATCCCCAGAAGGATGTAGGAAGATTTGTCTGACTCATCATCGATCATCTAATATCTAATAGAGTACAATTTCTCCCCTCGGATACACCATTCCACTGTGGTATTCCTAGTGAAGTGAGTTGGGATATGATCCCATACTGAGCTAGATGCTCACGAAACTCTTGGCTAAGGTATTTACCACCTCGATCTGATCGAAGCATCTTAATATTCTAGCCAAGTTGGTTTTGTACTTCACTTTTGAATTCTTTGAACTTTTCAAACGATTCTGACTTGTGTTTCATGAGATACACATAGTCGTATCTACTGACATTATCAGTGAAAGTGATGAAATACTGATAGTCTTCTCTAGCTATGATATTGAAAGGGCCACATACATCAGTATGTATGAGTCCTAACAAGTCTGTCGCTCTTTCGCCATGTCCACTAAATGGAGTCTTGGTCATCTTGCCTAGAAGACAAGATTCACATGTCTCATATGATTCAAAACAAATGAGTCTAGTAATCCATCCTTATGGAGCTGGGATATGCGACTCTCATTTATATGACCTAAGCGACAATGCCAGAGATATGTTTGGTTCAAATCATTTGGTTTGAACTGTTTGGTATTTATGTTATAGATTGAGTTCTCTAAGTCAAGAACATAGAGTCCATTCATAAGTGGTGCACTACAATAGAATATTTCATTTAACATTATAAGACAACATTTGTCCTTTATGATAAATGAAAAGTCTTTATTATCTAAACAAGATATAGAAATTATGTTATTAGTTAGTGCAAGTACATAAAAGTACTCCTCTAGTTCTAAGATAATTCCAGTGGACAAAGACAAGGAATATATTCCTACAGCTATAATAGCAACTCATGCACCATTGCCTACGCGTAGGTCCACTTCGCCCTTTGTCAACGATCTAGCTCTTCGAAGGCCCTGCACATTAGTATAAATGTGAGATGCATAACCGGTATCTAATACCCAAGAAGAAGAAATAGATAGATTGACTTTTATAACAAAAATACTTGAGGCAGAAGTCTCACTTCTTTTTCTTTTTACTTCCTCTAGATAGATTTTGCAATTCCGCTTCCAATGTCCGATCTCACCACAGTGGAAGCAGGTCCCTTCCTTAGACACCCCGCCTTTGGCCTTCAGTGCAGTAGAGTTGGCCTTGCCTTTGGCTTGGGTCTTACCCTTGCCTTTAGACTTCCATTTGTCTTTGCCCTTCTGTACCATTTGTATATTACTGGTCTTGGTTTTCTTAAGATTGAGTTCAGTAGTTCTCAACATACTGAGCATCTCAGGTAATGACTTGTCAATTTTATTCATGTTATAGTTCATGACAAATTCACTGTACCCATCCAGCAACGATTGCAGGGTAAGGTCCATGGCCAATTCTAGGCCTAGTGGAAATCCCAATCTTTCAAGATTCTTGATATACCCAATCATCTTGAGTACAAGAGTTCCTACGGGAGTTCCTTCTTGCATCTTGCATGCAAATAGGGACTTAGGCACCTCAAACCACTCGTGCCTAGCTTGCATTGGATATAGTTATTTTAGGTGCTCGACCATATCATGTGCATCCATATTCTTAAGTTACATCTGAAGCTCAAAGTTCATGGTGGCAAGCATGAGCATGATACATCGAGTGCATCATTTTGATGCTTCTTGTAAGCATATTTTTCCGCACGAGTAGCGGTAGTGGCAGGTGCTTCTGGAAAAGGTTGCTCTAGGACGTACGACTTTCATTCTTACTTGAGGACGATCCTCAAGTTTCTGTACCAGTCCAGGAAATTAGCTCCGTTGAGCCTGTCCTTCTTAAGGACGGATCGCAGAGAGAGTATTTGACGTGTTAGATGACATGGTGATCTACAACAGTAAAACATACAGAAATAAATATCATATCTAGATCATTTATTAGGTCATTAATTAAATGATACTCCCACTGAATCATAGAGCTTTGATAGGGGCTAGTCATGGATGTAGGCAAACACAATTTGCCCATACTACTAGCTCCAAACCAAAAAGCAACCATATTCATGTGGGACAAGATCCATATTATACCTCATCTTGAGTTAGCTTTGACTAATTGCCCAAGACTTGGTCTAATTAGGTAGGTAATATTTTACCAATTACATTTTATGCAACTCTTAGAAACAAATGGTCAAAATCCATATTACACATCATCTTGAGTTAGCTTTGGCTAATAGGCCCAAGACTTAGTATAATTGTTCTCTTACCCAATTTTCCTAACTTTTGGGATATGCCTCTAAGTTTCTCAATCCAATTGAGGTGACTTAGTTAAGTCTCACCCAATGTTTGATAGCGGGACATCACAATTGTCCTCTAACACTCTACCAAGATAAAATGTGTCGCTTTGCTTTAGCAAACCCAACAACAAATGATCGAGGTAGTTTATAAGTACCAAACTTTGGTAGGCATATCGAGTTGACTTAATTAAGATAAATATTTATCTAATCATGCATCACATGCACACATTGCATATATCAACATATAGGTGATAAATGTGACATGGTTATGACCCGTATATTATGATCTTCTCAAGCCAATGAGAAAATCGATGGTCAACCTAGGGATAACAACTTCTCCAAGTGCATCCTTCGGTCGTCATGTATCGCACATCCTTCTTGTAACTTCATCCTTCAATGGACATTCCACTCCTCATTTTGTACATTACAAATTAGGAAAACTCGAGTTACATTCAAGTCTAAATCTATTTTACAACAAAAAAAATAGAGATAAGGCACGACACGCAGGTCGTATTATGAATTACATTACAACATGAACACACACATATATATCCAATCATATTGGGGTTATGGCCATAACCATGCACCATGTCATCAATCACACACAATAGATTTAGGACATCAATTTTTATTACGATTGTAAAAATGCTCATGAGCTGAAGCCAAAAGTTAAAAAATTTGTTGAGTACAATTGGACAATAGCACACTTTCATATTCATATGATAATGTTATGGACATTTAGTTTGATCAACACAAACTTTTGTATCTCAACAAATGCTCATACATTATACAATCCATAATAAAATTATGTCCTACTTCTAATCACATATAAATATTTTTTCTAAACTTTGTATGATCGTTTGCAAGTGGCTCTGATACCACTGTAGGGATCTATGGGCAAAACATATTTAAAATTCGCAGCGGAAATAAGATCCCTTGAGCGATCCATGCGAAAGAAAACTCATGCAATGTGAATTTACAAAAATTCTATCGTATAGGTATACCTTTGGTGTGTGCCCTTCGCTTATCCCGCTTATCCGAGGTATGTCAGATCTCTTGCACGTTCAATTGTCCGTGCCTCTATGTGTATCCACACGAACACGATCTTTGCCTCGGAGAGAAACCACCTTAGTTGTGCTAGCAACATGGGATGGTTCACAAAGCACAAGAACCTCCACTAGGGAGTTTTGGACAAGGAGGAAGAAAGAAGAAGAAGAGAAGTGCTACCTCTAGCCTTTGATAAGAGGGGGTATTTATACTTATCTAATGAATACCAAGGGGCTTTGTCCGTTGAGCTCCTCTCATCATAATGCTAATAAAACCCAATGAATACCAAGCCTTTTGGTATCCCTTGAGACTCTTAATATTCTATTCATCTAATGAATAGAATGCCTCTTAGCCTTCCTCTTAAATAATTTTTATTAAATCATTTAATGAATATTATCCATAATTAAGTGGTTGAGTCTAATCTAGATGAGTTTAACTCAAATTAGACTCAATCCCATAATCCAATTGGATTCACTTGAGTCTAACTCAATTAATCCAATTCGCATCAAATCTTAGTCAAATTAAGATCAATTAATCTCTGAAGCATCGTGTCCTTAGTGTGTGACCCAATTGGTTCTCGTAACGTTGGCAATGTGTCTAAATCACTTTAGACACATAAGCAATGAGCGGCATCTAGCAATGCATCATTGCTATCCAAGTGACGAGAAAGTCGAAATCCGATTTAACCTTCATGACTAAGACAATGTTTGACCTTGTCCTTCTATCCTTGATATCTAGATTAACCAATGAAGCATAGACCGTGTCATCCTCGATCAATCATTGTGTTTCTTGGTCCCCGAGTAGACTCACTCAAACAAATGAGCTCAATATCTCATATTAACTCATTTGAGCATGTCCATACATTTTAGTAGTCCTACTCAATCAAGGGGCTCACAGATATCACTCCCGTCATATGAGAGGGATAGATCCATCAACATTACTCACATCCCTCTACATAATTTATTATATATCCAGTGATCGCCTTTATAGTCCACCTTGTTACAGGTGACGTTTGACGATACCAATGTACATAACTCCTTATATAGGGAACCGTAATGACTTCAGGTCTAAGGACTATTCCTACTAATATTCACATGAGAAAGTTTATGACACTCATATGACAATCTACGAAACTTTCTCATGACGGGTCAATTTAGTACACATTCTCTAATGTATACCCATGTGTCAACTTGATATCACATGTCCATGATTGTTAGTTCAAGTCATCAATTGACCTACTTGCTAGTCTCCATGCATTAATATTGTCCTTGAATATTAATGCTTGACTAAGAATGATTTAGTATAGTGTTCTCTACATCATCTCACTATCGATTCAACCAATCGATATAATGTAGATAAGAACCTACTACCCAGGGACATTATTATACTTAGTTATTTGGCACAAATATAAAGTAAGTATAATAACCAAATATGTCTTTATTAATGATAGAATATGATACAAAATGTCCCTAGTCAATTATCACATAATTGACTCTAGGGTTTCTACTGACAACTAGCTTAGCCAAGTCTTGGTTGAGTCGAAGCCTCCTAGGCTCCTGAGTCAATCTCAAGTGCCCAGAGTCCTAGGCGCCTGACTCCCATATGAGTGCTTGAACCCCTACAGTTAGCCCTTTTGCTAGCTGTAAAATAAGGTTAGTATCACAAATAGATAATAATATAATTAATGCATGTATTTGATAACCCATGCTGTCTGGTCTTGACTTTTATGTTTCAACTGACACTTTAGGTCGGACCGAATCAAATATACCCTCTTCCAGAAAACGTCTTCTCACCTACTCCTATTAGAAAAAATTATCTATTGCTAACCTCTGGTTGGACTTTTACTCGACCTCTGAAGACTCTAAAACTCACGACGTCTAATCCTTGACTCATCCCAACTCCTGTCCGTTATCCTCGCTCGGTTAAGTCTTCTGCCCAATCCTTCATATCAGGACTTCGGTGCCCAACTCCTGGTCAGGTTTCGTTTCTAGCTTCACTCACCAGTCTTCGATGCCTAGTCCTCGACTAGGACTTCATGCCTAATCCTGTAGATCAGGACTTAGTGCCTAGATTTACTAGGACTTTCCTACACACTAAATGTTGCTTATAAGATCACAAAACATACTTAACTTTGAATATTTTGTTAATATCAAAACAAGGTTCAATCAGATGTTTCCGACACAAACATAACCAAGTGTTTGGTCGATTGAACATGTGTTCAGTGGACTGAACCACCCAGATTATTCCAAATCAGGATGACTTCAGTAGAATCGGTCGACTAAACATAGGATCAGTCAACGGAGCCATATTTAGTATTGCATGGCTATGCAAATGGAAGCTTATTCTATCAACTAATAAGGAGGATCAATCGACTGAACGCATTTATTACTCTGTCAGCCAAGCGGAGCAAAGAAGGAATAGCACGAGATTCGGTCGACCAAACTGGAGGTTCCATCGACCGAAAGGATCAGTTGAATGAACGATTTTTTAGTCGACCGAACCATGCATATATAAGGAGCTCGAGATCAGTACCTTCAGGACAACTTCTGCTCGACCTCTCTATATTTCTGCAACTTATGATCTGCTACTACAACATCGAAAAACTTATCGACATGCTGCGCTCAAGATCTTCACTTTAGTGTCGATATATTTGTATTTCTATTTCATACTTATATTTGCATCTTAAAAGGGAGTTAGTAGGTTGTTACTAACCTCCCATACATCTTGTATGACATTTCTTTCTCCGAAAGGTTTTCGGAGAAAGGATTATTATGGATTACCCATTGAGAGTGGTCCAGAACTGCGGGCCTTAGAGTATGAGTCGCCAAAGGCTTCGAACCAAGTAAAAGAAAAATATACTTCATTTTCCGTTGTTTTATTCTACTTTATTTTGTTTTACACTATCAAAAAGAAAATTTTACGAATGATCGAGATTCAAGCCTACCCCCCCTCTCTCTCTCTCTCTGTACTTTACGATCCTACATATCTTACAGCAAGAAGACACAAGATTAGTGTACCAAGTTCCACCAATAGACCTAATGGATAGGGAAAAACACAAGTTTCACACTCCACAAGTCAAGTTAAATCCAAACTAAAGACAATCACAGAGCCTTCGCAACCTGAATTCAGCTTCATAAACAGAGCTAATGTAGAAATCTATAGATCCAAATAGATCTAACAATCCTTAGCAGAAAGAAAAACCC
The DNA here is from genome assembly GCA_024364735.1 of Boesenbergia rotunda. NCBI lineage: Eukaryota > Viridiplantae > Streptophyta > Magnoliopsida > Zingiberales > Zingiberaceae > Boesenbergia > Boesenbergia rotunda. The sequence continues at coordinate 183,993 of JAGFNQ010002882.1, read as the reverse complement.
TAAATTTAAACAACAAATCCAGCTCTTGGTAGGAACTCAAAAATCACCCAAGGACAAATCCAAAACACCATTCGATCATCATTCCTAAACCAAAACCATCCAATCAATTGTAGCACACACAATCAATGGAACATTCACAGATCTAACTCCGAATGTAACCCCCTCACATTATGCACAGTGCTCACAAAGCAGAGTTCATACCATCACTCCTTTTCACACTATGGCTTCAATCAAGCCCTCTTCTCCCAATAGTGAATCTCATGAACAACAATGGGAAAAGAAACCAACTACAATGATAGGGAAAACAATCATCTAATCAAATCCAAAGCAAAAGCAACCAACTAAATCACAAACCTAATCCCTAAATTAAAGAAAAATAGAATAGATACAACCTCCCCCGTACTCCTCTAAACCAGAATTCCAACCTATGAACTAATCCAATTCATCCTTCCAATCTACACAAACTCATCACCAATCTTCATCTAAGATCAAGATTCCACATGTATGGATCCATTAACAATAGAAATATAATCCTATAGATCTTTCCAAAAGGATGCGTCCGTGATGCGACCTCCATTTCATCCCCAAGCCCAAACTTGAAGCCAACCAAATAGCGACTCAAAAGTTGGAAGAACGTCACGATCGATTCAAAGCCAATATCTACAAAACCTAGGAAGCAACGAATACCTAAATAATCGAGGCCGACTAACTCAGTAAGGGAATGAGGAGTAAAGGTCGTCGGTGGATTGAAGCATGGCCGGCGGTGGATCGATCCATGGCGTCAGGCGATCGCTCAGAAGATCGATAACCAAGAGGGAAAAGGCGCGAGTGGAGATGGGAAAGAGAGGGTCGTTCAAGTGGCTTCGGCATTCAGATTGGCGATGTTGGCTTTTGCTCCGGGTGATCGGGCGAGGAGTAGATGCGAGGACGCGACAGAGAATCGAGGGAGAGGGCGATCAGCTTAGTCGACGATCGGGAGAGGATGAAAAAGAATCGGCCAGTTTAGGTTTAAACATGAAAAAAAGAAATAATGGTTTTATAAATATACCCTTCTCCTCATTTAATTAGGATAGCTAAAGAGGTTTTTCTTTTATCTGATTTATCCCATAAACTCCAAAAAAGTTTTAGAACTTTTTTTTAAAAATTTTTAAAAAATTCTATGAGGTTATTTTCTAATTTAACTCCTAGAATTTATTTGTTATATTTTAAATTCTCCCCTACAAATGAAAATTTGATCCTAAATTTACTACTTAAATATGAAAGGTAAAAAATACCCCATACAAATCGCTTCACAACCGATAAACTACATGCATCCTAAGTAAATGAGTGGGAGCATCTAGCTTGGATCTTTTCTTTAAGACCCTAAGATGATTTCTCATCAATATAATGCTATCATCCAACCTTAACCAGTCAGATGATTTTGTTTCACAACCAATGCTCCCTGTGACCTAGAATTCGTATAGGAACATCCACATGGGTCTCATCTAGGTGGTGCATGATCGATACATCCAATAAGATATGCACATGATCTAGAACATATTTCCTCAACATAGAAACACGAAACACATTGTGTACCCTTATGAGAGACAGTGACAGTGTCAGTTAGTAAGCTATTGCTCTAATCCTCTCTAAAATGTGGAAAGGGTCAATGTATCATAGAGCTAGCTTATCTTTCAAACTGATTCTCTTCACCCCTTTTATGGGTGAAACTCTCAGGAAAATATGGCCACTCACGGAGAACTCTAAAGGTCTCTGTCTCAGATCTGTAGAGCTCTCCTAGTGATCCTACACCTCAGACATCATCTGTCTGATAGTACGGACTAACTCTGCATCATGCTGAATACTCTGAGGTCCAAGAAGCTACGATTCTCCAACCACCTCCTAAAGGGTGAGTGTCCTGCATGCCCTTCCGTACAGTGCTCAAATGGTATCATATGGATAGTTGAATGATAGCTATTATTATAGCCAAGCTTGACTAAGTGCAAATGATTTTCCCAACTACCCCCAAAATTTATAATATAAGACCTCAGTCAATCCTCTAAAGTCTGAATGGTTCACTCTGACTGCCCATCAGTCTGTGGATGAAAGGTTGTATTAAACTCAAGCTCTGTACTCATGGCTTACTATTGACTTTGCCAAAATAATGTAGTGAAGAGTGGATCTCTGCCTGTTATAATACACAATGGAATACCATGTAGCTTGATGATTTCTCTACAGTACAACTCTGCTAGTCATCCAACAAATCCATCCTCCGAATCACTAAAAAGTATATTGATTTGGTTAATCTATCAACGATCACCCAAATCACATTATAACCTCTACGAGTCCTAGGCAAACCTACAATAATGTCCATGGTAATCTCTCTGTCGTATATCTCTATTAAGTGATCCAACGGGTCCATCCTATAGATCAAGAAGAAGTGCGTAGATTTGGATAATTGATCAATGATCATCCAAATCGACTCGTGCATCCTCTGTAAACCAACGTACCAGACTTCCTCTCGTAAGGAATTCTTCGGGAGTAAGTTAGATAGTCTCTGACGCTCTCATTTCTAGATTCTATCAATGGATCAAGGTGATTTCATGGATCAGATTGAAGATCAGAGATTTGTCCAAGATTGGATTAGATCGAATTTGAGTGCAAAAGGTAAAAATGGTTCTGTCGATGAATAGGTTTGTTCAATCAACGAATCAACAAATTTCATGGAGATCGAACTTGATCAACCAGATCTAGCGAAAAGGAAAGCTTGGGTTTAGTCAATGAATATAGTTGTTTGTTGACAGATGAAGATGATTTCATGATGGAACAAATCGAGAAGTTGGATGTGTACTCAAGAAGATGCTTTAGGTTTCGTTGACAGATCAACAGGATTAGTCAATGGAATAGTGATAATTTTGGAAGCTTAGCTAAATTAGTGGGATCTGATTGGTTGGTGGCTTGGCTATAAAAGAAGCCTCGAGGTCAGATCCTAGGGATTAATTTTTGGAGAAGAACCAACTCTTTCACTTCAAGCTCTCATTCTCTTCACTAAGATCATCTTCGAGCAAGCCTCCATGCCTAGAGCAACACCGACAATGAGCTTCAATTTCTACTATACTTTTGTCGGTAAACTTTGTTTTTATTACATAACTAAGAGAATAGTAAAATTATTAGTATCTCTTTTATTTAGTATTCGATTTCTCCTTTCGAATGTTCAGACGAGATTCTAGTGAATTGCCCAATAGATATGGTTCAAGAGATCGTGAGTCATGGAGAAGAAGTCGGCTAGGCTCTGAACCAAGTAAAAATCCAAGTGTGATATTTCTTTGTTTTCTTTTCTATATTTCTATTCCACTACATACTTGTATTTAGATAAGTTTATTTAAAAGAAAAGATAATTTTCTAAACAACGAGATTCACCCCCACACCCTTCTCTCGTTCTCAACCATCCTACAATTGTATCAGAGCAAGGCTATTCGGAAAAGACTTAACAGTCTTTCAATCTTTTTAAAAATCTTTTTCTTTTCTCTTATATAAAAAAAATCTTTCTTTACATCAATTTATTCATTAATATTTTATTCCATCCTTCTACTCAACCCAAGAAAAAGTCTTGGAATATTCTTTTAGTTTTATAATAGTGTAAAGAAAATGGAAAACCAAGAAGGACAAAATATCTACGAGCCTTTGTCATACGATCAAGACGATTTCAATTACTGGAGGTGAACAATGAAACGTTATATAGGAAGTGAAAGTCTCGACAACTAGATAACATTGAAGAATCCTTCTCGAGACTCAAAAGAGAACACAAAGGTAATGAATATGTTAATTAATTTACATTACATGAAAATTTAATTTTTACAACACATGTTAGTAATAATAACTTAGCTAATCATTATTTCTCTAGTCCAAATATTCTTAAAAAATTAGATATGCATGCCCACTCAAACAAATTAATTAATTCAAATAATTTAAATAATCCAGTTAATTCAAATATGAATAAGACTTTTCAAAAATAATTAACAAAAACTAAAAAAAAATTATTTTTAAAAATAACTATATCAAAAATAAATTTTTGACTTATAAAAATATAAATTCTACCTTGAATTTTAACAAAGAAAATAAGTTTTTAGAGCTTAAAAATTCATAATCGAGCTTAGAAAAATTAGAAAAACAAAATAATTTTTTGAAAAATAAAATTGAAAAACTAGAAATGATAATTAATAATTTTACTAATTCACAAAATATAGACTTGGATTATAATTCTAAGTCAAATCTAAATAAAAATCTTAAACTCCACAAGCCAAGTTATAATCAAGTAACTTTTAATTATGAAACTAACTAACTAATAATAATAATAGTAGTAACCCTAATAATAATATGTTTTGTTTAATTTGATTTGCTTGACTTCTTGCATCATGCATACTTTAAATTAAATGTTATATACCATGGCATGTATTTTATCCTCCATGACTCACCACACCTTAGAAACTTACCATATAAACTTCTTAATAATAAACCCTAAATGAGTTTGAATCTAACAATGATCAATTAACAAACATTTTAAAATTAATCCTAAATTAATTCAAAATTAATAATTAATCAATTATTTTAATTAATCCTTAATCTGAAAATAATTATTCAAAATTAATTGATAAATTCAAATAATAATTAATTTAATGAATTTAATTAATTAAATAATAATTAATTAATTTTAAATAATTCAAAATTCAACACTAATTTTAATTCAATTAATTTATACTTAATTAAGTTTAACTTAAATTCAAAATTGATAATCAATCAATACTAAATTGTTTTAATTCTTAAATCAAATCAAAAATTTAATTAATCAATAAATCAAATCATATTCAATCAACCATAAATTACTTAATAAATTTAATACTTCTAAAAGTTTATCTAAAGAATAATATTTAATTAATCAAATTAATTCAAAAGCTAGAGTTAATCAATTACATTTTACTGAACTCGAAAATAATCATTAAAATTTTCAATAATTAATCAATGTAAATTCAATTACTCCTAAAACAATTTTAATTTGAAATTAAAATTTAACATTATTAATTCCTTCTGAAATTATTTTAAACAAGTTTTATTTAAGTAATTTAATATGTAACTATTTAATAACTTTAATTAATTTAATCAATTAAATTAATTAAGTAATAATTGAATAAAATTATTTAAAAAATAAAATTAATTCATAATTAATAAATTTGAAATTAATTTAACTTAATTAAAAATTAATTTTAACTTAACTAATTTAAATCCAATTTGTAAAGTTAATAATTAATTAACTTCAACCTAATTAATATAATTCACAATCAAAATTTTAACTTAATTAATTTTAAAATTAATTTGAAATTAATTATTTTAAACTTAATCCAAAATTAATCTTAATTCAAAATTAATTTTAAACTTAATCTTAACAAATTAAGGATCTCTGAAAACATATAAAGTTAACATGTTTGGCAATCTTGAGTTAGTAAGATGGTAGGAAAAGAAATTGGAAAATATTTTTGAATTTTTTTATATAAATCTATTTTCTTAAAATTATTTTCAAAATTTTTGTGCTTAATTCATGATCTATTGAGTGTATTACATTTTTCAAAAAAATTTCATTTTTATTGTTACCTATGCTAATAGTTCTTTTATGTCAACCATAGACCCTAGATACATAGGTGTGTTTTCATTGTGGTTAACAATGATTTCCTAAGCAAGTGACAAGTTAGGGGGAGACTATTGAAAGACACATTTTGAAAACTGATTCAAAACAAAATATTTTTGAAAATAAATTTGAAATTTATCTTCAAATTTTTTGAAAAGATTGTCGAAAATAGTGCAGTCAACAAGAGGGGGTGAATTGCCGCTGAAAAATAATGACAATCTTTTGTTCTTGCTCAACAAAGATGACAGTTAGATTATAAGCAAGATAAACATAAGAATAAGCTAAACAAAAAGGGAAATGAGGCACAACCAACTTACTTGATTTGCAATCAGGAAGGTTGCTAATCCAAGGTAAAATGTAGCTCGATCTCCTGATTAACTTCTTGGGATAGAGAAGCCTCTTACACACTTTAAACTCAAGAAAAAACAAAGAAAGGACAACAAAAATTCATTACAGTGAATTGAATGAATGTAACAGAGCTCTGGGAGTTTATTTATAATTCTAGTGAAGTTTATCCGATTGTTGATGTTGTTGGTGCAGGAAGCACCATATCGAACCTTGTTTTGATATTGGTAAAGGATTCAAAGTTAAGTTTATTTGTGATCTAACAATATTCACTGAGTGTGCAGGAAAAGTCCTAGTAAAGGGCTGCTAGGCACCTGGCGAAGGACTGCCAGGAAACAAAGTCCTAGCGAAGGGCTGCTAGGCACCTGGCGAAGGAATGCCAGGATACAAAGCCCTAGCGAAGGACTGCTAGGCACCTGGCGAAGGAATGCCAGGATATAAAGCCCTAGCGAAGGACTGTTAGGCACCTGGCGAAGGAATGCCAGGATATAAAGACCTAGCGAAGGACTTCTAGGCACCAGGCGAAGGACAGCTTGGTATCCAAGACCTGGCAAAGGACCGCTCGGCAAAAGTCCAACCGGAGGAGCCGGATGGCATCAGGTACATTCTCCCGAGAGGAGTAGGTGAGGACGCGTTCCCCGTCGAGGGAACAGTAGGCGTCGGTTCGACCTAGGGTTCCATTTTGGAGACCCAAAGTCAGAACCAAGACAGCTAAGGCTGTATAAACTAACATCTTATTGCTTTATAGTGTTTTGGACTAACCCTGGATGCAGGATCGAAGGAACTAGTGTCTGCAGCTCAGAGAACCTCAAAGGAGTGAGGCAACAGCAGACCAGGGCGCCCGGAGTGTCCCGGGCGCCCCCATGGTGAAAACAAAACACATAATGCAAAGGAAGGCTTCAACAGTTCATGTTCGGGGCACCCCCATGCTCCCGGGCACCCCCGCTGCTCCCGGGCGCCCTCAGCGCTCCGGGCGCCCCCAGGTCAAGTAGTCGAAGCAGCTCCAGCGAAGCCAAGAGGATAAGATTCTGACCCGGTCAATCCGGGCGCCCCCAGCATTCCGGGCGCCCCGGTCAAAGCTTGATCCCGAGTTCTAAGGGATCAGAGCTGACCAAGAAGGAAGTGGATCGACCGACACGTGGGGGGGGGGCGCCCCCGACGTTCCGGGCGCCCCCAGGTGCTATAAAAGGACCCTCGAACCAAGGCTTCAGAACAACAAATTCATTCAACGCATTCATGCTCTTCTGCTCCCGCGCTCTGCTCCGGAAACCTCCCGACTCGAGATTCAAGCGCCGACGACGTCCCACTGCTCCGAAAAGATAATCTACATCGGACGTCGGTAAAAGAAGAGTTACTTTTTCTTACTGCACTAATTCTGTAATTCAATCTTGTAAACTGTTTTGCGAACTTATAGAATTGCCCGCAGAAAATGGTCAACGACCGTGGGCCTTGGAGTAGGAGTCGACCTAGGCTCCGAACCAAGTAAAACTACCTGTGTTCACGATTGTTGTTATTCCGCTGCGTAATTTCTCTAATTCTAAAATCCGAACGTTTTCCGATATTCACCCCCCTTATCGGTTCTCTCAATCCAATAAGTGGTATCAGAGCGGGGAAGCTCAAATTTGGTGCAACCACCAATTTGGGAGTTTTTCGGATTTACGAAATCTTTTTATTTTATTTCTTTTCTTTTTTTAATTAACACCACTCGATCTTTTCCGCTTCTTATTTTCAAATCTTTTATGCCTTTTTCAATATCATTTTCATTTTTTCACCATAAGTTAGAATTGATAAAACGATCAATTTTTGAAAATTTGACATAAACTTTTTTTATTATTATTTTAATATTTTTTCTCGAAATTCGTGCTACCTTAAATCAAGCAAATTTTTTCCCAAACATTAAATTCTTACTGTTTCATCATTAATCAAAATTGATAAAGCTAATATTTTCAAAAATTTGTCATAAATTTTTTATTTTAATATTTTACCTCAAATTGTGCAACATTTATTTTGGGTGATTTTTCCTCCTCCCGCACTACTAATCCAAGACCAAGTCTTGGTACATTTTTGTATTTCTCTTGTGTATGAGGTTTAAAACAAATGGCCAACCAAGAATAGAACAGTGCCCGTCCACCACTCTTCTCTGGCAAGAACTTCAAAACCTTGAAGGCTCTAATGGAATCCCACCTAAGCCCATCTAGATCTATGGATGATAATCCAAATGGGGTATAGATTCCCCACAGAAGATGGATAGCACTCGCCTGGGACAAATTGGATGAACCAACACTCAACATGATCGAGACAGATGCAAAGGCGACTGCAATCCTACAATGCGGCCTAACAAAAGAAGTATTCAAGCAGATTGGACCATTCGAATGTGCTAGAGAAATCTAGGAAAAACTGATTGACCTTCATCAAGAGATCTCAGATGAAGAAGAAGATCAGGTAAGTTATCTTGCCCTTTCGGTCCAAGCACAAACAGCCGAGTCAGAGTTTGAACCCGAATCCAAAGTCGAACCAGAATCAGATGACGAATTGACTGAGACGGTAACCGATTTTGAATTCTTTTTAAAATTAGAATTAAATAATCAAACAGATACTGTAATGGTCGAGGAAGGTGTAAATTCTTTTGCAGGAAAAAATCCTAAAGAACCACTAAAGAAGGAGCTTCAACTAGTACCCGAGTCCGACTCAGACACAGAATCAGAAGATGAGCCTAGATCCGAGGCGGCAAGAATCAAGGGGGAGATTCCCAATAAGGAACCAAAAGGTAAAAGTGTAAAATCAGATTTTAAAAATCATGTAATTTGTTAAACATGCAGGGAGAGAGGGCACTACCAAAGTGAGTGTCCTACTCGTAAGATTCGAACGACACCACCGACAGCGACAAAGGAATCAGTTCCAAAAGCACGAAAGGACAAAAGTCGCATTCAATGCTTCAAGTGCCAAGAGTTCGGGCATTACAAAAGTGAATGCACAGATAAAAGAGCTACCAAGAATGCCGGACAAACAATCAACAAAGGTAAATTTATAGTATTTGAAAATCCGTTATTTACCTTGAATAATGTGATTGATTCATGTAACTTAATTAAAGCAAATTTCAGAAAATTGAAACAAGAAAATGAAACCCTAAAACATAAGGTCAATAAGTTAGAAAATTTAATTCATAATCTTGCTGATTTTGAAAATCCAGAGTATTACTCCAATTGTGACCTTACTTAGACAATTGTTTGTTTTAATTATGTGTTTCTTTTTATTTTTGTTTTTTTACTTAGAATTAGGATTGGTTAGTATAAGGACTAAATCAGTTAATTGAAATTTGAACAACATAGTATTGGGTGGAGGTTAGATGATAGTACGTTAGGGAAGCCATCTTGGCGGAACTTGCCGAAGCTACCGATCCAAGACCCAAACTAGTTAGACCAGAATTTCTCAAAAAGTAATCTTGAGAATGAAATTTCACTAAAAGGCTTTGTCAAGGAAAGGGTTGATGATCCAATAAGGCTACGGCTAAAGAAGGCCTTGTGCCTCGCCAAGACCTGGAAGCCAACTTTTGAAATTCAAATTCAATTTACTCTTTGTCAAATTCGAATCTAACATAAATTTTCAGTTAATCTTAGATTCATAACAAAATTTTCAAAATTAATAAAATTAACCATGCTTTCAAAATTAAAATATTTATCTCACAAAACCATAAGGTTAACATGCTTGATCACGTAGAACTAGGTGAGACATCTAGGACCTAAAAGCATAAATCACTATCCTTTCAAATAAAAAATGTTTTCAAAAGTTATTCAAAATTATCTCTATTGTTCAAATTATTTCAGTTTACTGTACCCTACTTTTTCATCTCTATTTTTTTCAAAATATTGAATTTCATGTTAAATATCACAATAGACTCATTTTAAATAGAATCTAGGGCTTGTTTGATTTAGTTATTGATTGGTCAAACATAGTCAACTGAGTCAAACATGGTCACCATAATCAAACCTGGTCAACACTGAAATCCCTTAAGGAACTCAGATAAAAGTCAGTCTTTGTCGAATACAGGGCCTTCTTAATCTTTTTCAAAAAATTCAGATTTTTCAAAAACCTTATGCTTAAAACTTATTATCATCTCAAAATAAGGTTTTCAAAAATTGGCTCAAAAACCTTGGTATATTACTTTGAAAAACAATTATCATTTCAAATTTTTTTTTGGGCTTATGCTTTAAAAATTATCTTCATTTCAAGTTGTGGTTTTAAAAATTTATCTCCTTAAAAGTTATCATATCTAGAAGGCTATTCAAAATTATTCTTTTGATTTTAATCAAACCCTAAAACTCAGAGGAAGATCGCTTGTAGTCAACAAGCTTCCTAGGACTGGGTCAAGTTTAGGGGGAGATCAAATTAAAAGAATTATTGAATATTTTCAAAATTATATGTTTTCATGCACTGCAAGTTTAAAATCCTTTTGAAAACTTAAATAATTTTCCCCAAGTTCAAAATTTATTTTTACTCAAAAATTACTCAATATTTTTCCCCAAGTTAGAATTTTAGTAGACTCATCTCTATAAAAATTATCAAAGTGAAATCAATTTTCTATCTGTATGAAAACAATTTATAATATAGAGTTGATAAATTAAAAAAATTAAAATTTTATTTCAACTTCAAATAAATTAGAAATTTTTTCTCAATGCTGGAAAGATAATCTATAGATTATGAAAAATCAGATTCAATGAAATTAATATTTTAAGTATTTTTAAAATTTAAAAATATGCATTTGAATGAAAATCATAATAAATCTATTTAATTGTTAAAAATTAAAAGAAATGGATAGCTCACAATAAACTCTATCATAAAAAATTATTAAACTAATTTTCTTCAATAATTTTATCCTCGAAAAACATTTTCAAAAAAATTATAAATAAAACATTAATTACCAAAAAAATAATTAATAAATGACAAACAAGTAATAAATGAAATCTAATAGTTTAATACAAATTTTGGTACTCAATATAAGTTCTTTCCAACAAGATTAATCAAAAATTTTGGTGGAATATAAGTCTTGGACATTTTTATAATTTGGCCCCTATGAAACCCTAAATACCAATTTAGTCCCCTATAATATCTAACTTTTGAATTTTGAAAATAATTTAAACTTGCATGGTTATTTTTTAATTTTTCAACTTGAGCCTTCAAAATTTCATTTTCTAATTTCAATTATCATACATATCTATTGGGTATGCATATGCTAATTTCTTTTCTCAAATCTACATTCTTGAATTTTAATTTATAAATGATTTAGTCATTTTCTTAATGCCGAAATAGAGTTGATCGAATGGAAGTAAGCATACCTCACTTACAAAGTCATTATCAAATTTGGAGGCTCCCCCTTTATCGCTGCTTTCTTTTGACGTGACTCCCCCTTTATCGATGCATTCTTCTTGGTGGGTGGCCATCAGCGCTAGTCCTGTATGTTCCTCGAGATTTGATTTTTCTATTAAGGACTTGTCCCATGTTGCTTTTAGGTTGTGGATCTTTAACTTCGTTGTCTCTTTTCTTTTGTTCTTCAACTTGGGGTAGTTTTCCATGATGTGCCCTCTTCGTCGCAGTGATAGCATTTTATCATTCTTTTACTCCGAGGGTGTCTTCTGGCCTGCATCTCATTAAATTTATTAGATTTAAAAAATTTCTTATATTTTCTTACCATGTATATTGCTTCCTCTTTATCGGCTAAAGACACTTCAGCATTTTGGGTCTTCCTTGAGTGTAGTGTAATGTTGTCCATCCTTCTATCATTTCCTATAGACCGAGACTCGTGAAGTTCTAAAGTACAAAATAACTATTCTAAAGTAGTTACCTCTAAGTTCTTGGAGATATAGTATGAATCTATTATCGAAGTCCACTCTAGGGTTCTTGGAAATGCGTTTAAAGCATACCTTTGTGAATCTCAATTCATTATCGTTTCCCCGAGATTCGTGAGTCTGGAGATTAATTCCTTTATCCTCATATGTAGTTGTGACACCATCTCTCCTTCTTCCATACGAAGGTTGGTTAGTTGATTACAAAGGATATCTTATCGTGCCAGCTTCGCTTCCGAGGTACCTTCATGCAACTCTAAGAATTTCTCCCAGAGCTCTTTCGTTGACTTGTAGGTTCCTATGTGGTTGACTTCTTGTGCTAGTATAATGGTTAGTAGATAGAATTCTACTTTCCTGTTTACTACAAAATCTGATTGCTCCTTTTTCGTCCACAAACTCTCATCTTTATCTTTATTCTAGGCGTATTTGGGGACTTCAAAATCATTTTTTATTATTAGTAACCAATCAAAATCAGTTTTAAAAAATACCTATATTTTTCGCTTCAAACTATCGAACTCCCCCTCAAACATTGGCGGACAGATGACTGGTCTGACCATGTTGTACTTGCTTCAATTTACGATTAGTCCTTCTGAATTGTCCTGGGTCTGATACTAATTATCGAAAATAGTGCGGTCGGCTAGAGAGGGGGGTGAATTGCCCCTAAAAAATAACGGTAATTTTTTGTTTTTGCTCAACAAAGATGGAGGTTAGATTTTAAGCAAGATAAACATAAGAATAAGTTAAATAAAAGGGAAAAGGAGGTACAACTAATTTACTTGGTTTGTAACCAAGAAAGTTGCTAATCCAAGGGAAAATGTTGCTCAATCTCCTGATTAACTCCTTGGGTTGGAGAAGCCTCTTACACACTTTGAACTCAAGAAGAAACAAAGAAAACACAATAGATATTCATTACAATGAATTGAATGAATATAACTAAGCTTTGGGGGTCTATTTATAACCCTAGTGAAGTTTATCCGATTGTTGACGTGGCCCTAAAGGGGTGCCCAAGTGCTTGGAGGTGCCTGACATGTGGCTCAGGGGTTATCCACTTCTCAACGTTTGCGAATGGCTACTTATGGATCATTTTTGGCTTCTCGTGCAACGATATGTACTAGGGCGCCCAGGAACAAGGGTGCTCTAGTGCATAGAGGTGCCCCCATTCACTAGCGCCCAAGTTGACTCCAGCGCCCGAGTGACTTTCGGTCATCACAGTGCCAACCAGTCTCCAGTGGATCTTCTTGGGTGATCTTTGGCCTTCCAGAGTTAGGCTCACCTAAACCCTCCTTCGACCTTCTCCTAGAGCGTGCTTCCCCCGACTATTCGTCCCTCGGACGTCGGCGCATCATTCTCGCTCCACCAACGTACTCTTCCGCAGACCTCCATGTCCCTCGGATGCACCGAATCCTTCGGCTCACTTCCCATGCTATCCTTCTCGACCGCTACGTCTTCCGCTTGACTTCCTGCACTCCTAAGATCCCGCTCACTTATGTTGGTATGGCTTGGCGGTTTCCAAGACAACCACGGGGTCGTCACCCCGTCCCTCTAACAACCGTCTCGTCGTCGTGTCAATTCATCCAAGTTACAACTTAGCCAAAACCAAGGTTAAGGCCTTGTAACTTTCCGGATTAATTAATCACGGAAAAGAAGATGATTGGATCGCTGGTTTTTGTATTTATCTTCGGGGTCCAGTTAGTTAATTATTATCCATGATAAGCAATCAAGATAATTAACAAACATACATAAAATGACGAGGCATAAAATCATGGCAGAATAAAACATAACAAAAGTAAAACGGAGCTCAGGAGAGTTATACCTCGCCGTTTACCTCGCAGTCTTCTACCTTATGACCCTCCCCTCCTGGACGTCGTGAGGGCGATGATCTACCAAGATGCGGAGTCACAAAGGCACGCTAAAATCACCTTCTTCAATCCTCTTCCTCTTTGGTAGCAAAAACCCTAGCCAGGGTTTCGCCCACCCCCCTTTCTCGCCTCTCCCCTCTCGCCGCCGGCCACCTCAAGCTCCAAGCTCCGACCGGCCAAGAGCCAGCACCGAGAGGCTTCTAGGAAGATGAAGAAAGGGAAGAAGAAGCTGAGCAAGATCCTTCTTCTTCCCAAAAACCCACCGGAAACCCTAATTCCCTCTCCCTCACCGCCGGCGCCAAACAAAAGCCAAGCCTCAGTTTCTCCGGCCGCCGAAAACCTCTTCTCCTTGCTCCTTGCTTGTGCACGTAGTGGAGAAGACAATAGTGAGGGAAGGAGAAGAGAACAGAGAGGAAGAAGGGAGAAGAGATGAACTCTTCCTCCTCCTTGCCGCCGGCGCCGCAAGGTGGTTAAACCCGCCGCCGGCAGCCCTCCGATCGAGCCTCTGCTCCAAGCCGAACACCAACGTGCTCCTCCCCTCCTGCCAGTGCTTCACGCCCAAAGGATGAGGCGAAGATGAAGAGAATCCTCTTCTTCTTCCTCCTCCTTCTCGTTGGCACCAAGTGACCTAGGAGAGAGAGAGAGAGTTTAGAAAAAGAGAGTTTTGTGTGGGTTTTGTGATTAATCCGAATTAATTCTGTCATGCCCCGAGACCTAGGAGCCGCTGATCCAATAGAAAATCGGACAACACCTCCCCTGTCCGGCTGACAATTTGCACATACACACAATATATATAATATCACCACGCAGTTTAAATGAGCCTCAGGCCTCAAACCCAAACAGAATAACAGTATATATGATAAATTACTCATAAAACCAAAACACGTGTAGTAGCAAGCACGGGACTGGCGACTCAGACCCTCCTGGCAGATATCAACCTGAAATCAAAAATGTATGGCAACGGTGTGAGACCAAATAAACTCAGCCTACCCAAATAGATATGTATAGGACGTTATACTAACAGTAAGAGTTTACGCTGATACAGTCTCATATAAATAATAGACAAGGGTATATGCTAAAGACACTGAATAAAGGTACATACTAGAATCCATCTATCCTACAGAGGGTGAAATAAATCCCTATGAAACAAGCATAACATATAATCCAAGATAAACAAGACTCTAGTATATGCATGTTAATCAAGTGCAGAAATCAAATGCAGCAAACAATGCACGATGCAAAATATGCACATGATGCAATGATATGTGTCACCCCTGATACTAGTCAGATCATCGTCCACCTGTTATAAATGGACGTCCGAAAGGGTAGAGCTATGACAACTGTACGCACCTTGCTATCACTGCTCCTGAGTGACCGAGTGGACAGGATGCTGGCGGAGGTCACTCTCCTACCTCAAGCAATGGGGGAGTCTAGCTCTCATCTTCTCGTGTCTCAGGACGAGAAGGGATCCCTAGCTGCTACCACGCACCGGAACCACCCTCCAAATAGTGATTGTGCGGAGCAATACAGGGCAAATGCACACACCCTATGGTAGCCACTACCCCTGAGTGGATGTGTGTGCATATCCTCATGTAATTGATGATGGGCTCAGACTACATAGGAGCCAATGATCGTCAGCATGCAATAATGCAAGGATGGTGCATGACCCAACCACATATAACACCCACCAAGTCCTCAACTAACACCTCAGTGTGCTATGTATAGGTCTGAATCCTAAATCATGGGATACAAGTAACCTACTAGGTATACTGAAAAGTAACCAGTGATCTATCAATGTCAAAATGCAAGAGAGAACATATCACTACATCTATGCCCATATATATACATATACATGGCAACTATTGAGACTGTATGAAGCTAAAAGGAGATAACCTCAAAGATATGCAACAGATATCAAATACAAGAATACTAAGGCAGATATAGCATATAAACTTACTATTATCTATAACAAACCATGCATAGCAATATGACAATATCTAAAAGTTAAGTCAAGGGTACCCGCCTCAATCGTAAGATGCTCGTATCAAAAAGAACCTCCCGTATGATAATCAGCAAATGCTAAATCCAATCAATGTCCTGTATCAAAGGCATAATGTTTAACTACCATATTATGTAATTTATAGCTAAACAAAATGTTTCAAATAATTAGGATCGTTCTAATTATCCTTATTTCATTTAATTAACCATACTAAAATGGTTAGGCCTTAACTATCCCAAATTATCCCGATTAGATTCCAATTAGGGTTTGGAATTTGAATTTACCAAGTTAACTCAGTAGGTTTAAATTCCAAATAAAACCTAACCTGTAGGTTAATCAATTACCAAATTAATTAAGCCTATCCATCAATTCATCCCAAAAGTACCAACTCCACCTTCTGACCCAAACACAAATCCAAACACCTAATTTCTACTGATCCAACTGAAATAGCAATTCTAGCTTATTAATCCAAACTTCCAATTCCAATATAGAATTAACTCCACGAACACTAGCTAGCCAAATACAAAACACGTAACCTGTTTCAAAAAAATAGAACCAACCAAACTCCAAATGCTCACGGTACAAAGGAAGGCAACAACCAAAAGCCTCCAAATCAGAACCAATACCCAAATTCCCTCACACAGAGCTTAATTACTGCTGTAACACAAGATCACATGGTCAAACCCAAAAAAACTCAGCTCTACACCGTAAGGCCAAATCCAAGACCAAGATCGTAATTAGTGTAGGACCGGTGCCGTCGATAGAGGGGGGTGAATATCGACTGTCAAAACTTCGCAAAAACTTCGTAACTTTCGATCTAGACTTAGAGTGTTAGTGCAGCAGAAAATAAATAGAACAAAAAAAACAAAGCAGAGGACACAGCGGATTTTTACTTGGTTCCCGACCCCCCAGGGTCAGTACATCCAAGGCCTATGCACGGGAACGCCCGTCCACTATTGGTCTCCTTCCCGGACTTTCCAGAGGCGGAGAAACCCGACTTACAGTGCAAGATTACAAGCAATAATATAGAAAATTGAGTGCGAAATTAAATAAAAGCAAACCAACAAGACAAAGTCTGAAGCTCGGTCGATCTGGACCTCCGAAGTGCCGCGCACTTCCTCCTGGAGCCTCCCGGTCGTAGAGCCTCGTCTTTAGCGCGTTGTCATCGGTCAGAATAATCAGAATGGTACTTCGCAGTTGTTGTTGAAGCAGAGGGGTCGAAGCCCCTTATATAGCACTCCTGGGGGCGCCCTGAACGTTGGGGGCGCCCCGGAAGACTCGGTCAAACTTTATCCCTGCGCCTACCTCGCCGCAGCTGATAATAGCTTTGACCAGGGCGCCCCGGACCTTCCGGGCACCTATCTTGAACCCAGTCAGCGCTAATCCACTGCTTCAGACTCGCAACAATGAAACATGGTTGACCCGGGCGCCCCGGATGTTCCGGGCGCCCCGCTTGACACCTGTTTTGACTACATCACAAAACTGCTATTTTTCTCACTCTGGCTTGGGCGCCCCCAACACTGGGGGCGCCCTGCATAAAGACTGCAAAGCTAGTTCTTCTGCTTGCTTTGTCTCCGGTTCTTGTTACCTGCAAGATACACAAACACAAAGCATATATGCATATAATATTAAGCTTAAGGACTTGGTTCGGACTTCGGATTTCCACGAAACCCTAGGTCGAACCGGCACGAGTTCCCATACCTGAGAACATGCCCTTCACCTACTCCTTTCAGGAGACGGTTGCCACCCAGTCCTTCGGGTGGACTTTTGCTTAGCTTCCGATACCTCCAGACCTCGAGACGCCCAAACCCTGACCCGTCTCTACTCCTGTCGTTAGTCATTGCTCAGCTAACTTGCTCAGTCCCTTGGACCGAGACTTCATTCCCTAGCAATCCTTCGCCAGGTGCCTAGCAGTCCTTCGCCAGGTCTTCTTTCCCTAGCAGTCCTTCGCCAGGTGCCTAGCAGCCCTTCGCTAGGTCTTCTATGCCTAGCAGCCCTTCGCTAGGTGCCTAGCAGCCCTTCGCTAGGTCTTCTATGCCTAGCAGCCCTTCGCTAGGTGCCTAGCAGCCCTTCGCTAGGTCTTGGGGTTTTGATTCCTAGCAACCCTTCGCTAGGTCTTAGGGTTACGATACCTAGCAGCCCTTTGCTAGGTGCCTAGCAGCCCTTCGCTAGGTCTTAAGGTTTCGATACCTAACAGCCCTTCGCTAGGTGCCCAGCAGCCCTTCGCTGGGACTTAGGGTTTCGATGCCTAGATTAACTAGGACTTTTCTTCAACTTTGGTTACTTCTCTCTTACTCCCCTTTGTCTGTTCAATGTATCACTGACATAAGTGTATTGTCAAACATTAAAACACTTAAAGAGGAACATCATTGATGCAACTTGCACCAACAATCTCCCCCTTTTTGATGTTTGACAATAACTTAAGTTAGATTGGTTTAAGGGGCTAACTTACTATCCTTAGGGAAGAATTGACTTTAGTTTTGAAAATATTTTTGATCCTCTAGGAAAAATAAGAAAAAAATTCTAACTTAAGCATACCTCTCCCCCTTTGTCATACATAAAAAAACACAAGAAAATACTTGCACCAACAATGAGAAATTTTGGTTCTTTTTGAAAATACTTGGTGCAGAAATTTTGAAAGCATTGTATTTTGAATGATATATTGCATTTTTGAAAAAAAAAGTGCATAATTTTTGAAAAAGATGTTATGCGCTTTGAAAAGTACAAGTACTTTGAAAATGATCTTTAACAACATGCAAATTCTTTTGAAAGAATTTGTAATTTTTTTTGAAAAATATAAAGTACTTTTTGGAAAATGCATAACTTTTGAAAAAATGTTATTTTGGAAAATATAAATATTATGCCTATTTTGCAAGTACTAACTATTTTTGAAAGAGATGAGACTTTGAGGAATATAAGTAATTTTTGAAACATAATATTTTACTTGACTAAGTTTCTTTTCCAGTCTGACACAATCCTGGGAAAACTTGTTGACTACAAGGACATTTTCCTAAGTGTCCTGGAAATTTTTCAAAGTCGAGTAAATATTAATAGAATTTTGAAAAAAATGATAGTACTTTGAAAATATATGCTGGTGCATTTTAAAAAATGTGTGAACTTTTGAAGACCCAATATATTACTTGATTTGGTTTATCTTCCAGTCTGACACTATCTTGGGAAACCTTGTTGACTACAAGGACATTTCCTAAGTGTCCTGGAATTTCTTTAAACTCAAGTAAATATTGTTTCAAAGATAATTTCATAGGTCACACGAAAACAATAAACTAATAGTATTTTGAAAAACTACTTATGTTTCCAGCAAGATTTGAAAATACAGCGCATGAAAACATTTGAGATATTCAATAATTCTTTTAATTTGATCTCCCCCTAAACTTGACCCAGTCCTGGGAAGCTTGTTGACCACAAGTACTCTTCCTCTAAGTCTTAAGGTTTGATTTAAATTAAAGAAATTATCTAATAATTTCAAAACAATTAATTAAACAAAATTATTTCAGAAGTTTGATTTATACTCCCCCTAAAGTTGACACATCCTAGGAGTCCTTGTAGATTATGAAGTGGACTTTCCTCTGTGTCTTTAGGGTTTATCAAAATCAAACAAGACAGATAAATTTTTCAACATAAACCTTTTTCGAAAAACACAAGTGATAACGATTTAAAGCTCAGTTTTCGAAAAGTATTTTCAAATAATAGTAATTTTTACAGTGTAGTCTTCGAAAGCCAAAAAAATGAAAATCACTCCCCCTGTATCCGATACCGTTTGACTCTATCTAAGTGCCTTAAAGAACTTTAGTGTTGTCCTAAGAGGCTTGTGTCTAATTGCGTGAGTCAAACAATTTTTGAAAAGATATAATTTTTGAAAAACGTATAATATGTATATTCAATCAGACAAGCATGAATTCCATAAAAACATTATTATGTTGAAACACTATTTTGAAACTATATTTTTAGAAAAATAGTCTAATGATTTTGAAAAACAATTTTGAAAAATATTTTTCAATTTATTAGTCCTTAACATCTCACCCATTTTAGATGTATCAATGCAACAAGCATGATTGCCTTATAGGTGTATTGTGAGATGCTTGAATCATTTTTCTTAATTTATTTTTAATTCTAAGATTTAATTGAAGCTTGTGTTAGATTTGAATTTGACAAGAAGTAACTTGAATTTGAATTTCAAAAATTGGCTTCCAGGTCTTGGCGAGGCACTAGGCCTTCTTTGGCCGTAGCCTTATTGGATCATCAACCCTTTCCTTGACAAAGCCTTTTAATGAAATTTCATTTTCAAAATCACTTTTTGAAAAATTCTGGTCTAACTAGTTTGGGTCTTGGATCGGTAGCTTCGGCTAGTTCCGCCAAGATGGCTTCCCTAACGTACTATCATCTCACCTCCACCCAATACTAGGTTGATCAAGTTTCAATCATTCTTTTTCCTATAGCCGTTCGAAATTATGCATAAAATTTAAATATGAATGACATGTCATATATTTAAAATAAATAGCAAATGCATGACATGGCAATTATGCATGAGTCAACCAATTCAAATTATTTTATTTAGGTTTCTAAAAATGTATCAAATTCCCGATTTGATACATGTCGTGTGAACCCGCGAATATGTCAACCCACTTTGACATATTTAATGTTATTAATTTTAATTGTTACAGTTTGGGTAAAATTTTATTTTAGTTTGAGTTTAAGTTATTTAAGATTTTAGTTGGATTCAGGTTAATTACGAATTAATTGATGTTGAATTAATTAGAAATTAATTGATTAGGATTCATATTGAATTTAATTTAATTGGCACTACAAGAAAAAAGTTAAACAACAACGCTTTTTCCGCGTTGTCGTTAATGCTTAAAAAGCGATGTTGATGAAGCCGTTGTAGAAAGTATATCTACGACAATGCTTTTTCCGCGTTGTGGTTTGGAGCAAAGACAACGCTTTTTTCGCGTTGTCTATTGGTTTTTAAAAAGCGTTGTTATTGACGCTGTTGTTAAAAGTCGGGTATCAAAGACAACGCGGAAAAAGCGTTGTGGTTTGGCACAAAGACAACGCAAAAATCGTGTTGTGTATTGTTACTTAAAAAACATTGTCTTTTTAATAGGCAGTGTTTTTCACAATTTATAATATTCACAATTTATAAACATTTTTATTCACAATTGATAATATTCACAATTTACAATATTCACAATTTACAAGCATTTTTATTCACAATTGATAATATTCACAATTTACACTGATAATAGTTTACAAAATTCACTTATAATACAGTGCATTATTTACAAAAGTGTTTGTATTCCATATTAAATACAAAAAATATCTCAATTCACAAGTTCTATAAAACTTCATCATTCACAAGTTGTTCTTTGGGGCTGCTTGTTAACTCGATCTGCTTTAACACTGCATAAAAATAATAAATTGGGATAAGAGATTATATACACACAAATAAGACTGCTTCCATATGTGACAACTAAAAAGAATATAAAGCATACCTAGATGAACTATTAGAGATTATGATAAACAGAATCAATGTAACACTGACCTTTTGTTAACTGAAAAATATGCAGAGCACAACGCTCAACGGCAAGTCTTACTGGGCCACTCCCATTCTTTAACTGAAAAGATCTATGTCTAATGAACTAGGTTGCAGATTCAGTCATATCCATAAGTACTTGTAGCAGATCCTGGAACTCATTATCTTCCATGTACTGAGAATAAATAAGATTGTACATCAGTGCCTCAATGCAAAATAAAACAAAAGTATACAAAAAATCTCATAAAGCATCTTAAAGAAACTAAAACGAAGCAGAAGCATTTGTAGCAAGTTGTTGTAAGTATTTCTCTAATAGTAGATTCATCTATCATTTCACAGCTAGACCAAATATGGTAATCAACTTCAGACCACTGTCTTGCAATAGACACAAATCCCAAATATCAATCACATAAAAGATGTTGTACCTGAGACATGATTCCCATGACTTTTGTTGCAGAAACTCGCACCTCATCATCATCAAGTTGCAACATGGCTCTCAGTAAAGTAGCAAGTTACTTAAATAAGATTATAGATTATGTTATGTAAACATGGTACTGTTAGAATGTAGATTGAAACTATTCATACTAAATAGTAGCAATTTCTTAAGGGAACTTAACATCAGTCATATATCATGCAGAATGAAGCAAGTACCAACAAAATTTTGGTCCTTAAGTCATATAACTCTCATAAAGCATAGAAAAATAGTATGTCATGAGATTTGATATTGAATGGCAAACCAAAAACGAAGCAAAATGCTCAGATGTCATCACTGCGTTGAAACCAACTATAATATAATAGCAATTTTATATAACTGGCTGTCTCCATACAAAGAATCGTGCTAGGATATTATCTCCTATAATTTATCCCCTTCCAAAGTGTGTGAGGCCACTTGGAGGACTTCACCCATTATTGCAACTATAAAACAAGTATTTCATTTCAAAACATACCTGTTTGTTTTTCTACGAAATACGAAATAATTTCCAACCATTAATCCTTTCTTTGCCTATCCTAAGATGCCAAAGTGTCTCAGTTCTTTGGTATTAATTCTGGACAATTTCCACCAACTTGAATACTTTGGCAATGAAAAGTCCATCCAACTTTCCATGTATAGCTATAAAAGTGCATGGAGAACTATTTTGAGAAAAAAAGTAAATATTTAAAAAGAATGTAGGTTGTATTTGAATTTAATACATATGGACTGTAAGAAAGTAAAATTAGTATAGTGATATATGGAGAAAAGAAACAACAAAGTTGTAATTTTGACAAAAATCATAGTTGCTAGCCAAAGAGCTTTGGGAAACACAGAGCCAAAGACCAAAAAAAATCTAAGACATTTGATTACTTAAACCCAACCTAAAGCCTTAAACAAAGACTGGTCATTTTTCTTGCACCGTTTCTAGTTTCATCAAGTAAACACCACAAATCTATATGACAAAGAACATGGATGTGAAATACCAAGAATTGCAGGAGTCTGTACGAGAAAAAGAGCGTTTAAGATACTCATGACGATGAGCTATCCTCATAAAGATATACGTTTAACTCAGTACATAGATATACCCTAAAAATGAAGTCCAACACAAAACTTACTGCCAATTAAATAACAAATGGCTTACTCAGCAGTAAATGTTCTACCAATTAAATAATGAATCGCTTACTCAGCAATAAATGTACTCAGTGAAAGTTCTCTCGAAAAAAATTGCAAGGATTGAATACACACTCCCACAGGACATACAATATTGATGTTGCGAAAGCAATTGGGATTGCTAGAGGGAAGAGATGAATAACGTAGCTGCAATTTAAAAATGATATTACTCTTGCTAATGGCTTAGCAAGGACGCACATTAATTAGAAAATAACAAACACATAAAGTAAGGGACACAAGAGATTTACTTGGTTCATAACTCCAGACTGCTGCCACGTCCAATTCCTTATGCACAGTTTAGCGTTTGTCTGCTAACCTTCTCCTTTTTGGTAAAGTGCTGAAGGCGGAAAAGCCTCTTACAACAGTTAGAGCACAAGAGTAAGCAGTAAAGAATAGAGAGACAGAATGTATTCGAGTGTGTTGTTTTCGTGAACAGAGCTCCTTGCCTCCTTTTATAGCTCCTCGCCTCAGCCACCCAGGCAGTTTTGTATGACACCACACATTTAGCCTCGTGTGTTTTAAAAAGAAGTCCATGAGGACTGCTTCATTGGCTAAGATGGGTTTAGGTTTCTCAAGCGGAAGTACCAGGCAAGATTGGGAGGCTCAGGCAAAATTCTTAGCAGATTCTCCAATCATACCTTCACCCTTTTTCAGACCTCCCTTATATTTTTTTATGTCACAAAGGATCCTGCATGCAGCAGAAGTATGCAATGTACTAATTGATCAAACATTCACTAATACCAGAATATTAGAATGACATGGACAATATCAGCACTAGATTGATCCCAAGTAAGATAGCATGTCAGATTCACTAAGAGTTTAGAAATCATATCAAGCCAATGGCATTGTTTAAGGCTATTATCACATATACTCACTCTCATGTATCAATAAAGCACCATAACTCCTCTAAATTTATGTGATAAGATTTGCTCAACTATGAATAGGAGTAGTCAAGTTAGTTATGCAGAAGATGAGAGTGAATGAGGCTACAAGAGAACATGCCCATGAGAACCATTTTGCTATTCATCGAGCTTCAAAGACAAACTATTAACCCTACTCTACTTGCCTGCTTAGGAGTTCGAGGAATAATACAAATCAAGCTCTTCCAAGTGGCCTTAAGTCATATCACTAGTTTGTTGGATAAAAAAGATAACGCAATTTTATATGACCAGTAGCATCATGTAACGTTATATAATAGCATGGGCTAAGAAATTTTGAGATAGCATGCATTCAGTGGACTTCTATAACTATTGAACAATAGAACTTACTAATGCATATACATAACGACTGAAAGGCCCATCTGTAAAGTGTTCCACGACATATAAACTGATCTGCAAAAAGAAGACACTTTGATCATGAGATACAAGAGACAGTCTGGGATCAGAATCATTTTCGACATTTAGCAAGCTTTTAAACATCAAGACATCATTCTAAAAAATAATCCTTCACAAAAAGATGGAAAGCAAAGGTAATATAACTAACAAGTAACAAACCAATTATCCTTTTCAATTACTTACCTCTAAGTTTGTGGCCCCATAGTGAGCTCACACCATTTGCCTTGTGTGCTGCAAAACTAGATAAGAAAGATATATAAGCTTAAGGAAAATGTTGAGAGAGAAGATATTGCCTTTAATAGAATGGAACAAGTGGAGGATAGACAATATTTTTAAAGTTCAATGCTTTTGCAGATGCAATCGAAATAAGAAAAAACTAAGAATAATTAACAGATAAAAATTAAATGGATAGGCAAATAGCTGGCACAAAATTCTCAAGTCAAAACTAATAGTAACTTACCTCACCTACGCGTATAGAACTTGATTAGCCCATAACTCACAGTGAAGAACTTGATTAGCCGGCCAGAGAACATTTGATTGTCTGTAGCTTGGCAAATCTGAAAAACCTGCACAGATCAACATGCAATTCAATCAGATTAAAATGAAGAATAAAGGCTATATCAGTATAAAAATTGGGAAAATTGCTTATGCTTACAATTTAAATCAACTTGGGAACTTTATTCATGTTCCTAATCAGATCCAATGTGATGGTGTAAAGGTTGCACTGTTCATCCATGGTCCTTGTACACTTGCATAGAAAACAGAGACTCTTGCTTACAATACCACTTCAAAATAGCATGAGAGGCTGATAACATCAGGCATGAGCAGTGATATATATTTTCCAAAAAGGACAAAACAAACATAACTACGATGAAATTACAATTAGTAGATGATGTGAATTCTTATCATGGCAATGTTAACTTTTTCCACAAAAACCAAATCTAGAGATTCAAGGAAAAGCACCTAGCTCAATGAATTGAGAATTATAAAAGTAAAGGGAAAAAAAGATGAAGATGTCAGCTGTCCCTGATGTACATGCTACATACCTAGGATTAGTGTTGCCCTTCACCATTTTTTGTCCATATTTCCTCCATCTATAGCCATCACTTAAATGTCTAGCATCAATTTCAGTTTGTACAATATATTCCCTAACTGTTTTGGGCACGGGAGTCGAGGGACTTTTACAACTTTCAGTTAGCCTGTCATACAAATAGCAGAAAAATCAATAGAAGTGATTCAAAATAAAACAAGAATCCACAAATAACTCCAGATCACTTGCCTTTTTTTCGGATGGAGAAGGATAGGCAACACAACTGTTGCTCGCGAGGGTCAGTGCCAGGATGCACTGTAGTCTTACATGTTGAAGAATCTGATTCATTTGGTTCATTGCTCGGATGGTCTAAAGTCTCATTCTCCCCGGGAGGTCCCCCAGACTGAGATCCTTTGTCCCTTTCCCTTGTGTACCGATACTTTTGAGGTGGATCGTGATCATGTTTCCCTCTGTAGATTACTTCATTAATCTTTCCATCCGGACAACGCTCAACTTTTTTCTTAGCTGCACAATTGGAGGCTGCACATCTGTAATAGCTTCGAGAATTTTGGGTGTTCTTCACTTGCTTCTGGCCATACTTCCGCCAGTGGTATACATCATCTGAATATGCCTTTTGAATAAAATAAATTGAGTTCAGAGATCAATGATAAGATTGAAGGATCTTTTAGTTTGCTTTTAGATGCAAAATTTACCTCAGGCGTTGGAGATATTTGTTGCAGTGGCACAGGGCTGACAGTTGGAGAAATAGGTTGTGGAAATGACTTTGTTTTTGTTTCTGATGGAGAAGGATAGGCAACTTGCATTTGCAACTGTGCCTGAGCAGTGACGGCTGCCAATACTGCTTGATGGTCATTGCGAATTGCCCCTGCATTAGATCGAACACAATCTTTCAGCATACAAATAAGAATGTCATTGCACTTTTCTATAAATTTTTTTCAGGAATCCCCATTAGGAAATTAAAATTGAGTTGAACAATAAACATAATATAAAAAATTCATAGACAACACAACAAATTAAACAAATTATGGCATTAGCATCACAAGATTTTTCTAAAATATTGCTAATTAATTTAAATGAAGACACTTATGAACATAATAAATAAGTATAAATGAAAGTATCTTTTGCAACATTTGTAAAATAAACAATGAAACATCTGAAAATGAATCAATTTAAACATAACTATTACTTTTATTTGTCTGTCGCTAAAGATTTTTTTTTCCAATATAAGTTAAAATGTTCACAATTAGGCTGATATTGCATTGAACTGGCAATGTGTTGTGTTTCTTTGATGGAATTTTTAAACATACCGCTATAAGTTAATTTATGTCATTTAGAACAAGAACACATTAGAATGCACAATTTTCTTAAATAGAGAAAGTAAGAAAACCATGTCTTACATGGTTATAGATTAAAGAAACAATGTGTTATGGTAACCAAACATCTAAATAGAGGTCAAGAATGGCAATATTAATTTGAATAGAACCCCCTGTAGAAGCCAGAACACAGGATAAGACAACTAGAAATATCAAGATATTCCAATCTCGTTATGCACCACCTAATTGTGACGTTTTCATCATTTGCTTATGTCACTGCTTTCAATTTTGTAGTGATCAGTGGTTCAGTAATAGTGTGATGGTTAAGACTGTTGAAAAAATAGTTAATAGTCAAACAATGCTTATTGGGTCTCTTATACATGTGATATATAGTACTCTAGTTAATTCAACTACACTTCTCTCTCATTTCCTCTCAATTTGGTGCGAGAATAAGATAAGGATTTTCCTATTTCCCTCTCCTTGTTGCTGTCTTGTCCCCCGCCTGAACTATGTCGTCCCTTCCCCAATTACTAAATAATATGTGATCAGAGTTTAAAAATCCTTATGTAGGCAGTATATATTCAACCCACTACATAGCATATGTGGTATGTAAAGACAAAAACTTTATTAAGACAAAAAAGTGTGGCATATCTAAAGCTATTTGATATGTTCATAAATGAGTTAAATTTCATTCGTTAGCTTGAATTTGTGTGTCAGCTAAATTTAGTCACACATGAGAAGTTGTAGGCTAGGAAAGAAGGCTTATAAGCTTAGTAATTGAGTATACAAGTAGATCAAAATTCACAAGGAGAATCCACACCACTTGAAATGATCTCCCATTCTTAATGAAAACTAACACAGAGAAAGATTATTATGCAAAAGATTGATTCACATGAGGGGATTGGATTCCTTTTAAAAACTCTAACCCAAATAGAATTGGAAAAACTTAAAAACATTCAAGACACTTGCTCCTGCCGTGAACAAGGAATGCATCTCATGTTCAAGACAAAAGAAACTCCATTTCCTAATTTTCACCAGGTAATAATACTTTTGTTCCTGGACTAAGAGCTGAAATAAATTCTCTGGGTTTTAATTCCCAATCAAGTGCATGTAAGGAGATGTAGTTGTATCCATCAGGAAAAAAAAACATTATTGTACCTATTTATCTTCCCAATATCTCAAAGTTCTGAAATTTTGTTATCTATAGTGAAAAATAAAATAATTCATGTTATGGTCACAAGCAAATTATTAAGAGGCCATTGCAGCAAGCCTAGTTGAATGCCATGATATTGTATTTATCAATAACTTGTTGTAGCCAAGTCGTAGATTGACAAGGATAAAAGGTGGATGATTACTGAGCATATTCACCTTACTCCTACAAATTCATCTCGGCTAAATCAGAAAGCTCAAAACTACGTCTCAACTCTCAGCCTCTTATGCAGAAGTATGACTACTGAGCAAGAATATGAAGTCACAATTGGTTCCTGACATCAGACGTCAGAGTTGCAGCAAATGGAAACTCACGTTCATGATGTGAATGAAGTTAACAGCATCAGAAGGCAGCCAATTCGAGTTCGCAATCAAATTCCGAACTAAGATTCCACAAAAGGAAAAACTTTGAATCCGCTCAGCTTCTGGAAGAATAATAGTTCAGTGATCAGATTGATCACTTGACTCTATCGATGACAAATCACAAAATATATAAGAATCCTTTCCCCCCAAACGGAAGGGGAAAAAATTTCGCTTGCTTCGACTAGCATATTTCAATGATCAGCTTCGAAATAGAGGGGGTGAGAGATTAGGGCCACGAACCGTGAATGTAGGCGACTCGATCAATGCGGCGGGGGTCAACAAGCAGGGGACGGCGACCACAGGGACGGTCAGGATCGTCGGTGGGCAGGAGCTCCCCGTCGGCGAAGACATGGCACCCGCCAGGAGCTGCGAAAACGACCTCTCTTCGGCGACGGCCTTCGTCTCCGTTCCAGAGGCTCCTCCCTTGGCCGCTTCTGCCGGCGCGGGATCGGCGTTCGCCCGTTTCTCAGCATCCGCAGCTCCGCCGTCGGCCCCATCGACATGGGGCTTCTCCTCCACCGGAACTTCCTGGGCATCCACCATCGGAACCACCTCCCTCCAGAGATCCTAGGGTTTCGCCTGGAGAGGAAAGCAGCGGATTAAAGATGGAGAGCAAGCGAAAGGCTTCGAGTATTTTGACTGTATTTGACCGGAACAACGTAACGACGCTGGGGTTCAGTTTCCACTCGACGGACGAAGAGCTCGTGGAGGATACTTCTTGGTGGTGAGCTAGGAGAAGATATATGTTCACCAGATCGTACACAATGTCGATTTCGTGGAGAGGAGAGGACGAGGGAGGTGGCAATGAGGGAGGTGGAGGGAGGTGGAGGGAGATATTTCGCGGAGAAAAGAAGCGCGGAGAGATTTTTCGCGAGCCGCCGAGGGTTGGCAATGAGCGAGGTGGAGGGAGGGGATGTGTTTTTTATTTTAGCGGGAAATACGACAACGCTTTTAAAAAACGCTTTTGTAACAGCGTTGTCTTTCATCCGAAACCACAACACTAAGCACATCGCATCATTATAAAACGTTGTCGTTATTAAAAAGTAAAACACATAGACAACGCTTTTCACTAAAAACGTTGTAAAACAAAAAAAGACAACGTTTTTTTTAAAAACGTTGTCGATTGGGCGTTGTTGATTGCAAAAATTCTTGTAGTGTGGAGTTTTAATTTGAATTCAACTTAATTTTTAATTTGAATTTAATTTTACTTTGAATTTAATTAAAGTTTAATTCGAATTTAATTTAATGTAAATTTGAATTTAACTTAATTTTAATTTTAACCAATTTGAATTTAAATAATTAAGATTTAATTAATTTGAATTTAAATAATTGAGATTAATTAATTTGAATTTAATTAAGGCTTAATTTGAATTTAATGATTAATTAATAATTGTGGGTTTAAATTCATCATTTTCATTATTTCGAAAATTTCTTTTTCATCTTTATCTTTCTTTTCAAGTTTTTCTAATAATTTTGATTTATTTGAATTTTTGTAATTTTTATTGATTATGGCCCTAATCTTAGATAGTTTCATATCCTCCTCATGATTAGATCTTTCAATATCCTCACAGTAGGTGGAGTAAAATGGGCCACTAGTTAAATTTTTGTAATAACTTTTAAGATTATCCATAATTAAGTTATCATCTAGGAGAATTTTATCTTTATTATCCTCAAGGTTTTCAAATTTGAATTCGGAATTATCCTTAGGATTTTCGAATTTGAATTCCGAATTATCCTTAAGATTTTTGAATTTGAATTCCGATTTATCCTTAGGTTTAATTTTATCTGATTTAAAATTATCAGACTTAAAATTATCAGAATTATTTTTATCAGAAAAATTATCAGAATTAATTTTATCAGAATTAATTTTATCAGAATAATTATCAGAATTAATTTTATCAAATAATTATCAGAATTAATTTTATCAGAATAATTATCAGAATTAATTTTATCAAATAATTATCAAATTAATTTTATCAGAATAATTATTAGAATTATTATCAGAATAATTATTAGAATTAATTTTATCAATTACTGAATTGATATTCTGAATTAAACAATTAATTTCTGATATTTTAGTCATATCTGCATTTTCTAATTTGACATGCAAGATATTAATTCTATTGTGCAGGTAATCTAATTTATCAGGAAAATTAACTAAGTTATCATAAGATAGTGCAGGAATTTGTAAAGTTTTTGGAACATAAATTTTTCGTACCTTTGCCGGACATTTGTTTTTGTAGTGTCCGAATTTTTCGCACTTGAAGCATTGCACGTGATCCTTATTTTTCCGGACTCCTGGCGCTGGTATCTCCTTTGCCGCCGGTGACGAACGATTCTTATGAGTAGGGCACTGATTTTTGTAGTGCCCTCTCTCCCTGCACGTGAAACAGATAATATGGATTTTAAAAATGGACATTTTAAAATTAAAAGTACCTGATTCACCCCTGGGCTCCCCCTCAACTCCTGGCGTCGATGCTCCGTCGGCGGTTAGTCCGGTGAAGAGCGGCTCGGCTCTGATACCAATTGTAGGACCGGTGTCGTCGATAGAGGGGGGGGTGAATATCGACCGTCAAAACTTCACAGAAACTTTGTAACTTTCGATCTAGACTTAGAGTGTTAGCGCAACGGAAAATAAATAGAACAAAAAAAACAAAGCAGAGGACACAGCGGATTTTTACTTGGTTCCCGACCCCCCAGGGTCAGTACATCCAAGGCCTATGCACGGGAACACCCGTCCACTATTGGTCTCCTTCCCGGACTTTCCGGAGGTGGAGAAACCCGACTTACAGTGCAAGATTACAAACAATAATATAGAAAATTGAGTGCGGAATTAAATAAAAGCAAACCAACAAGACAAAGTCTGAAGCTCGGCCGATTTGGACCTCCGAAGTGCCGCGCACTTCCTCCTGGAGCCTCCCAGTCGTAGAGCCTCGTCTTTAGCGCGTTGTCGTCGGTCAGAATGATCAGAATGGCACTTCACAGTTGTTGTTGAAGCAGAGGGGTCGAAGCCCCTTATATAGCACTCCTGGGGGCGCCCTGAATGTTGGGGGCACCCCGGAAGACTCGGTCAAAGTTTATGCCTGCGCCTACCTCGCCGCAGCTGATAACAGCTTTGACAAGGGCGCCCCGGACCTTCCAGGCGCCTATCTTGAACCCAGTCAGCGCTAATCCACTGCTTCAGACTCGCAGTAACGAAACAGGGTTGACCCGGGCGCCCCGGATGTTCCGGGCGCCCCGGATGTTCCGGGCGCCCCGGATGTTCCGGGCGCCCCGGATGTTCCGGGCGCCCCGCTTGACACCTGTTTTGACTACATCACAAAACTGCTGTTTTTCTCACTCTGGCTTGGGCGCCCCCAACACTGGGGGCGCCCTGGATGATGGGGGCGCCCCCAACACTGGGGGCGCCCTGCATAAAGACTGCAAAGTTAGTTCTTCTGCTTGCTTTGTCTCCGGTTCTTGTTACCTGCAAGATACACAAACACAAAGCATATATGCATATAATATTAAGCTTAAGGACTTGGTTCGGACTTCGGATTTCCACGAAACCCTAGGTCGAACCGGCACAAGTTCCCATACCCGAGAATTTGCCCTTCACCTACTCCTTTCAGGAGACGGTTGCCACCCAGTCCTTCGGGTGGACTTTTGCTTAGCTTCCTATACCTTCGGACCTCGAGACGCCCAAACCCTAACCCGTCTCTACTCCTGTCCTTAGTCATCGCTCAACTAAGTTGCTCAGTCCCTTGGACCGAGACTTCATTCCCTAGCAATCCTTCGCCAGGTGCCTAGCAGTCCTTCGCCAGGTCTTCTTTCCCTAGCAGTCCTTCGCCAGGTGCCTAGCAGCCCTTCGCTAGGTCTTCTATGCCTAGCAGCCCTTCGCTATGTAACGACCCAGAAAATTCTCTTAATATTTTCTTAAAAATATTGAGCATGTCTAGATAATTTTCCGAGGGACCTAGAAATATTAATACAAAATTTGGCATAGAAATCCATATTTTCTCATTTAAATTGAGAAAACTAAGTACTAATGGGCCTTATATGGGCTTTTTAGTACCATAATTATTGGAGAATTTTAGGTAGAATTTAATATAAATATAAATGATTTTAATTAGGAATATTAGTATGATTATGGGTGAGTTTTAGCATGGTTTCTTATTTAAATTGAGAAGTTAAGTACTAATGGGCCTTATATGGGCTTTCTAGTACCATGATTATAGGTAAATTTTAGGTAAAAATTAATATAAATATAAAGGGTTTTAATGAGAAATATTAACATAATTATGGGGAATTTCTAGAGAATTTTCGGAATTTTGGGGAAAATAATAAAAAATAAAATAAAAATTAGTGCATGGACCAAGGATTTGAACCTTGGACCTCTTGTACAACCATGCATGCTCTAACCAATTCACCTAGCAAGGGAGTGCTATGAGGAAATGAAATGGAGTTTGGTTAAGGCTTAAGGGAAGAGGAAAAGACACCATGACTCTTCACTTACCCTCCTTAATGGGTTATAAAGAAGGGGGTTTGGGAGTTACCTTCTTCCTTCCATCAATTTCATTTTTCTTCCTCCTCCCTCATCCTAGCCGAAACCTCAAGGAGAGGTTCTCCATTGGAAAAGCCCCACAAGAAGGTCTCATCACCAAGATCTAAAGGTTTTCCAAGGCTACAAGGGCAAGGGGGTTCAAGTGTCCAAGGGATTTACAATTTCCTTCTCTTTTAAGGTCTAAAAATCAAGATTAACCAAGGTAAGACTCCCTCACCTGTGGTATAATAGTTCCTTTTGGATTTTAGCATAATATGAAGTTGTTTGAGATTTTATGTTGGGAAAAAAAGAAAAGAAGGCATGAACCCCAACCTAGGTTTCGGCCACTAGGATTTTTGGGTCCATGATGATGCTAAAAATCTTCATCATGTTTTCTAATGTGCTCTCATGATGTTTAGAGATTAAATATAATTTTTGAGAATTTTTGGGGTACCCTAGGATCCCCTAGGGGTTCGGCCAATCCCATGAACCCATGGGTAGGGTTGAATCTAAACCCTCAAGCATGTGTTTTGTGTATTATCATGATATAAGGGAGATTGAGGGTGACTTATGTGAACTTTTACAAGGCTTTGTGACCCCACAAGTTTCGGCCAAGTTGGATGTAGGGCAAAAGTCAGGGCTTTCCTCAAGTAAGGGCCCTAATGGCCCCTATGGTATGGTATGGTTGGTGTTTAATGGTTGATTGGGGATCTTAATGGAATTTTTCCATGCACCCATGCCCTTATAGGTTTCGGTCAGCCCTAGGAAGGAGGGCTAAAGGTTAGGGTTAACCCTAATCATGAGCCCTAATGGCTTCCTATGGTCTTATGGATAAGGTATGGTTGTTCCTTTACCTTATGCTATTTTACATGTTTATGGAATTGATGGAACTCCACCTTATAGGATTCGGCCAAGCCATGTATCTAGGGTTTGGGGTGGAGTTAGGGTTTGAAGAATCATGGGTTATGCTTATTATGAAGTATATATATAGGTTCAAGCATGTGGTAGAAATTAAGTTACCTATAACCCTAACCTCAAGCACCATGTTTTATGTTTGTATGTTTATGATTGGATGTCATGCTTAATAGGGTTATTTATGAATGTCTTATGTTCTATGCCATGCGCTTGGATAGTAGGTAGCATGTTTATGGAAGTCCTACCTATGTATGCTTATGTTATGTTGAGAACCATGCTATGTTATATGCTCATGTTATGTTAAGAACCATGCTATGTTATTGTGTATGTTCATGATAAGAATGATGCCATGATAAGTATGTTAGGTTTATGTTCATGATAAGAATGATGCCATGATAAGTATGTTAGGTTTATGTTCATGATAAGAACGATGCCATGATAAGTATGTTATGTTTGTGTTCATGATAAGAATGATGCATGCCATGTTGAATGAATAAAGATGCATGTCATGTTTATGAAAGAAGATGCATACCATATTTATGAATGAAGATAATGCTCATGCCTTCCAGGCATTATGATGCTATGCAATAAGTATGAACAATGAAAGGACAAGCATGTGTTAAGTCATGCTTTATGTAACATGGTTATGCTATGAATGTCTTCTGAATGATGAAACATGTAAAGTATTTTACTTTATGAATGAGCTTGTACCGGACCGAAGTATGGGTCCAAGGGATGGACACCTTAAGAACGCCCCGATTATGGATTACCGACTATGCTGTCCACGGTTCTGGCACTATGACGGACCCAAACATGTGTCACGAATGTGGGCCTCAAATTTAGATGTGAATGAATGCTGGAAACCCTTTTACAATCAAAAGTATGAAAATGTAATATAGGGGCCACAGGTCGTATTTTTCTCGGGGCTAGTTGTCGTGTTTGATTCGAGCTTGGGTTATGTGTCGTTTGTGTTTTGGGTTTCAAATAAGTAATTGGGTTTTGGTTGTAAATAAAAGTGAAATTGCAATGGAAAAATAAGAACCTCGATCTAATGAACTAAACAAGAGATTGACACTAAATAGCTCAACCAATGAAAACCTAATCAAGCAAAATACTTAACTAATTCGAAAAACAAAGCTAAATTCAAATGCAAACAAAGGACTAAGCAAACAGATCAATGCAAGTTCGAAAATGAATAAGCTGAACACCAGTGATAGCCTACGAAATTCAGAAAAGAGACACCAAACAAACTTAAACTAACTACAAGACTTGGAGGCCAATAAATGCAACAAAATTCGAGAATGGCTAAATGCAATACCAGTTGTATTCAAATGTTATTCTACACCAGCAGACAAGTAAAAAAACTAATGCAATCAATTTCTCAAATCAAGTTGGCACGCAAGTGAACCAATGTGCCAAAACTGAACCCTTTGTGCCAAAACCAATTCTATCAATTCGGCCTTGAAAACTATTGATCAAACTTGGAAAGAAAAGACATAAATGCAGTGATGTGCAGGGATAGATGAAGAACTCAGGCTCCAAATGAAGGACTGGCCAAGGCAGGACACTAAGAAAAATTACCACAACCGAATCTATGAGTTGCAGAAATAAACTACAAAAATTCTGAGAATGAAGAAAGGAATACAGCTACGATTTGATTGCAATCTCAAACCAACGAATGGACTTAACTTGTACCATCTAGTGTTAAACAAAAAGTAGAAGATCTATGTTCACTTAACCCCAAACTACAAAAACTGGACTGAAATTCTCTTTTTTTTTAGAACTTCAACTGAAAGTGATACGCAGCAGCTAAATGAAACTACAGAAATGAAACCAAGTTTGAATCACTGATCTGAGTTCGATCATTAACTGAATAAGGATTCTAACTAATTAATATGCTGAATTGAAAACTAAAAACAAGAACAAGCTAAAAATTCAGTAACTAAGTGAATTGCAGGAAAGTTTGATACGCAGGCTGGAAAACAAACTGAAATTCAGACTTATCAAGCTAAACAAGATTCAGAAATGAAGCTAAGATCTAAACAAACTTAGACTAACTGAATTAGGTCACTAAAAGTGAAACAAACTGAAGATTTCTGAAACTGAATTGCAAATTCAGTAATGAACTGATACGCAAGGTTTCAAAATGGCACGCAACAATATAAGCTATAATTAAACTGAAATTTAACTCAATCTATCACTAAACAAGTTCCTAACTTACTGAACTCGAAGATTAAAAACCTAATGAAAGCAAACGATTTAGGATTACAAACTAAGTTGCTGGTACGAAACTGCAAAAACAGAACATGTGCAGAAATCAAATTACAGCTACAAAACTTGGAAATTATGGATCTAAGCTACTCCTCAACCCTTCTCCAACTCAAGAGCTCCTTGGTCGTCAATCAAGAGTGAACTTCGGACCCGCAAGCTCAACAAATCAGTGAGGAACTGTCTCTGATACCAAATTAGATCAAATCCTGCTCAAGCTGAAATTTGCTTCCGAATTCTTCAAACTCGCTGTGGTGGCTTGCGATTTGGATTGGGGAATGACCGAAACCTTCCAGGGAACCCCTCTGGTCAGCTCGGATGCAGTGGAAATGGAGCACAGCTGAGCTCGCTGAATTCGGGTAGTGAAACTGCTGAAACCTCACGCAGCTTTACTATTGAGCAAAACTCCAATCTAAAACCTCACTGAGACTCTCTTCACTGACCTAGCCCTTGCTCTGATGATGGATTGAGTGATCACGCCTTCGATTGGATGAAAAATGGAAGAAAACGATGAAGAATTGAAGAATCTACTGTTGCGGCGAAGACGCGATGAAGGGGAAGCTGCGGCGATTTTTTCCTTAAATAATTAAGCACGGACGGTCCAGATTGATCCACTTCAATCCAACGGCTGATCTTGGTCTGATTTGAGCCAAACTTTGATGATGATGATCTGGGGTCAGGATCTACCTTGTGGTAGCTCGGATCCTCCAGATATGCAACGGATGGTCCAGATCAACCTAATCTTTGAATGGATGATCAAGAGCCCTCCAAGCTTGATCCAACGGTTGATTGAGCTCTGATTGGGATGAAACCTTCAGATCTTGATCAGGGTGCTTGATCAACCCTAGCCCTAGCTCGGATTGCTTCAGATCGATCCCGGATGCCTCAGATCTAGCCGCTCTTGAATCGGACGGCTCGGATTAATCGTAAACTTGACAATTCGATCCGGTTCACTTCCGACTCAAGTTTGACCCAATATGCCCTAGGTCCAGGATCCTTTCATGCCTACAAAAATATATCAGAATATTAGTGGTCAAATAATCCAAAAAATGTGTAATTTTGCAATTAAGTCCAAAATAAGAGGAAATCCTAAAACCTAGGGCAATTTCACAATTAATCATTAAAAACATAGGTCAAACAGGGATTTTAGCAACTCAAATGATCAATAAAATGGAATCTATCAACTCCCCCACACTTAACCTTGAGCGTCTCGCGAAAACACTAAGTATGTATCCCTTAGGTTTTCTAAAGCACAATTAGAAGCAAATGAAAATAAATTATCTAAGGTTGTCAATTCTCAAAAATCTAAGCTCTATGGATTAGTATCTTGTCCTTAAATCAACAAGTTAGCCTTTTCATCCATCATGAGTCATTGAGATGAATCTAAATCATTAGCCTTTCAAGGAAGATTTTGGTGGCTCTCTCCTTAAGTTCTAACTTGATGATGGAAGTGGAGCTCACTCAAACACACATGCTTCTTGCATTACCATAGGCTTGCTTATTATCTAATCTCCACCATTAATCATGAATAGAATCAACAACTATAAAAACAAATCAAAGACATAGAAATGATAAGAAATGGAATAAAAAATCAAGGAAATTGAAAAAATTGATAAAGTGGAAGACTTGAGTGCTCAAGTATGTTTCCAATGTGCTTTGCCCTCTTGTCATTCCTCTAGTAATATCAAAAGTGTGATGGAGTGAAACTTGAATAAATTCCTTTGACTTGGATGAAAAACCTTTCCTTGATTTCCTTGTGCCAAGTTTAGTCTATACGTGCCAAATTTCTTTCTCCATCTTCTTTCCTGATTTTTTTCTCTTTCTTTTTTCTCTAACAAGGTCAGAATTGTATTGCAATGTGCTCACTCCCAAATTGTGATCAGATTCAGCTTCAATTCTTCTAGTGCCGTGAGCTTCAATTTAATTTCCACTTGCTATTTTTTTTAGTTCCCAGTTTTTTTTTCTTAGTCTTTTCTGTCGTAGCTGCATTTTATTTCTATTTCATGTTTCAAATTCCAACTCCATGCAGCTAATTTCAGAACTTGCCATTCTTCTTGCTTAGCAACAGTTAGCATCAATTGACAATGAAGAGTTTCAGCCACCACACTGCAAATTGGATTCATTCACTGCACTTTCAGCTCAGCTTCCCATTCTCTGCTCTACTTCGAAACTTCTAGCCCATTTGTTTTTCTTAGATCTGAAATTGAATGTGCACCTCCAACTTCAGATACAGATCTTGACTTCCCAACTTTTGAGCCAAGCCATTTTCTATCCAACTAGCAGAAATTTTTTTTTCTTTGGCACAACCTTCTTTTCTCTGATTTCTTTTTCTGTGTTCTTAACTGATTGGTTTCTTTAGGCCAGCTGCTTGTTCAGTCATTATTGTGTCTACATCAGCCTCAATTCAGCTTCAATTCAGCACTCGGCAGCAACAAATGCAATTCAGATTTCTTTTTCAGCTCCAACAAAATTTTCTTTTGCAGTAGCACAGATTTTTCCAGCTTTTGGTCAGCATTTCGAATTGTGTTCCTGATCAGCAGCTTCTAGCATCCAAATTTCTTCCAGATTTGGTCAGCATTGGGTGTTCTCAATACTCATTGAGGCATTTCCAAATTTGTTCCCTGATTTACAGCCTAGCAATCCTAATTCAGCTTCAATTGGCACAGATTTTTACTGCTTCAAATGTAGTTCAGTTTCATCTTCTTCTTCTTAGCTTTTCTCAGCTTCAGTTCAGAATTCAATTCAGCTTCAAACTCAACTGAATTCTCAGCTCTTTCTCCTTTACGTAACTGCATTTGCGTGCCATTTTCAGACTTTGGCACAGAATTTTTTGCCCTTGTTTTTCAGCTTCTATTGCAGTTCAGTTTCATCTTCTTCTTCTCAGCTTTTCTCAGCTTCAGTTCAGATTATCTTCAGCTTGTTGTCTGCTGCAAATCCATTCCATTCCATTCCAGATCAGATCAGTAAATTTGATTCCAGCCTCAACAATGCACAGGTTTCAGAAATCTGCTCCCCAAGAGATTAATTCAGCCTCACCATTCTGCAATTTCTATCTAAGATCTGTGATGTATTGCTGATTTCTCCCATTCAGCTTCACAAACATTCCTTCAATGAATTCAGAACTCACAGCTTCTCTCAAAAAGTTTCTGAAATTACACTCAATTTATAGCTGCTGTTCAAATTGCATTCCATTTTCAAACCTTGGCATCAATTTTGGCTTCACAATCTTTTTTTTATTATTATTGCGTGCCACTTAAACCTTGGCACAGGTTTTTTCTGTTGTTTTCAGATCTGTCCAGCCCCACAAATCATTTAGCAAGATGTGTTTGATTTCTAAACAAAGAGCAGCTGCAAATCCAAGCATTCCGACCAAAACATGCTATCCATCCGACCAAAACAGATTTGTTGTTTGTTGTTGTTTTTTTTTCTTTCTGCTCTCTTTTTTTTTCTTCTTTTCTTTCAGCCGAATTCACCTTTCACCTTGGCACAACATTGCTTAGATCTTCAATTTATTGCTTGACTTCTTCCGGAATTTGGCTTCAATTGGATGGTTGCGTGCCACTTAGACCTTGGCACAACATTGGTTCTTCATCAACCAATTTGAGCTTGACCATGTAAACTTGGATCTTCAAATTATAATCAAGAATCTAGATGCCTCCATTAGTTCCATCCTCTTGCTCATTTTTGGAATTCAAACTCAACTCACTTGGCACCTTTTGGCTTCAACTTGGCAAAATTTTTTTTTTTTTCGACATGAATTGCATCCTTAATAAAAATTGATTCCAAATCACCAATCACTTCCCCACACTTAAATCTTTGTCCGTCTCGGGCAAAATAGTATCAAGAAAACATCCCAAGCAAACAAATCCATAGAAAAATTGGGGTTAAGATTAGGAATAAGGAAAGACAAATAGAGTAGACATGATTTTTGCCAAAATTGATATGGAAAGGTAAACAAGGCGATTAGTCTCTATAGATGTGATCCAATCATTGAAATATGATTTTGAAAGAACCTAAGCAAGTTCTAGAGTTCAATAACATGTGTGTCACAAATATAAGGCTAATTCTCACTAGGCAAAAATAATTCATCTCAAGTCATCAATTAAGAATCTAAAGCTAAATAGTACTCAAGCATCCAAGAATTCATCCATGATCTCAAACCTTAAGTTTCGACAACCAAATTTAATTTATTTTCAAAAGATCTAAAATGACATAAAGATAACCTAGAGGGATACATTTATTCACTAAGAGCAAAAGTGCTAAAAGACATAACATGGTATTTACAAAATTTATTTATTCATGTTATGTATCCTAAGAAATTATTATCAACTACTTGCTCCAAAAAGAGAAAGAATTTATTCCTAAAACTATTAAAAATGATATATACAATGGAATGTAAATGTAGAGAAAGTGAACCCCCCTTAAGTTGGGTAGATAGCGTCCTCAATGTACACATCCTCCACCTCTAGCTCCTTTAGTTCTTCAAAATACTTCTTGAGCCGGTGTCCATTAACTTTCCACACAAATCCATTAGCTTCGTCCCTAATTTCAAAAACTCCATAGGGAAAAATGTCAGTTATAATGAATGGACCTTCCCACCTTGATCTCAACTTACCTCTTATCAATTTCAGCCTTGATTTATACAATAAAACCTTCTCGCCAACTTTGAAGTCCTTTTTCACAATGTGTTTGTCATGGAAGTTCTTGGTCTTCTCCTTGTAAATCCTTGAATTTTCAAATGCTTCTAGCCGGATTTCTTCAAGTTCTTGAAGATGCAATTTTCTTTCTTCTCCCGCCTTGGTAGCATCGAAATTGCAAGCTTTCACCGCCCAATATGCCTTGTGCTCTATTTCCACGGGGAGGTGACAAGCCTTACCATAAACTAGGCGGTAGGGCGACATGCCAATCGGTGTCTTATATGCTGTCCTGTAGGCCCAGAGTGCGTCATCTAGCCTCTTACTCCAGTCTTTTCTAGTGGGCCCAACTGACTTCTCTAGAATGGATTTTATCTCTCTGTTGGAAATCTCAGCCTGTCCATTTGTTTGGGGATGATATGATGTAGAAACTTTATGAACCACCCCATATTTGCTCAGCAGTGTCTTCATGTGTTTGTTGCAGAAATGAGATCCTTGGTCACTGATTATTGCTTTTGGAATTCCAAACCTGCAGAAAATGTGTGACCTAACAAAACTACAAACAACAGAAGAATCATCAGTCCTGGAGGGAATGGCCTCCACCCATTTCGAAACATAATCCACAGCAAGTAAAATATACAGATAACCATAAGATGCAGGAAAAGGTCCCATAAAATCTATCCCCCAAACATCAAAAATCTCACAATAAAGTATAGCATGCTGGGGCATCTCATGTCTCGCTCCTATGTTCCCAGTTCGCTGACATCTATCACAATTTTTATAAAAAACATGTGAATCATGAAAAAGGGTGGGCCAGTATAAACCACACTCTAATACTTTCCTAGCGGTCCTCTGGGGTCCAAAATGCCCCCCACAAGCTGATGAATGACAAAAAGTAAGGACAGAAGTAAACTCATGATCGGGTATGCATCTCCTAATTATTTGGTCATTACAAAATTTCCACAGATAAGGATCATCCCACACATAAAACTTTGCATCACTTTTTAATTTATCTTTTTGAGCCTTAGAAAATTGAGTGGGAAATACATGTGCAACTAAAAAGTTAACTAGGTCTGCATACCACGGTGTCTCACCATGCACTGAAATCAAGTGCTCATCTCTAAAATCGTCATCAATGGTGGTAGGAGATCCATCTCCTTCAAGTCT
The DNA here is from genome assembly GCA_024364735.1 of Boesenbergia rotunda. NCBI lineage: Eukaryota > Viridiplantae > Streptophyta > Magnoliopsida > Zingiberales > Zingiberaceae > Boesenbergia > Boesenbergia rotunda. Next base: position 142,322 of record JAGFNQ010002882.1, on the reverse strand, counting down.
GCTCAAATGATCTGCAACTAAGTTCTCTTTTCCACTTCTATCTCTGATCTCCAGGTCGAATTCTTGGAGTAGGAGCATCCATCTGATCAATCTAGGTTTTGCATCAGGCTTCTTCAACAAATATTTGAGAGCTGCATGATCAGAAAAAATAATCACATGTGAGCATAATAAATAAGATCTGAATCTATCTAAAGCAAAAACAATGGCTAGAAGCTCCTTTTCCGTCGTGGTGTAGTTGGCTTGGGCGGCATCTAGGGTTTTGGAGGCGTAGCAAATGACATGTGGTGCTCCATCTACCCTCTGTGCTAAAACAGCTCCCACTGCAAAATTAGAAGCATCACACATTAATTCAAAAGGTAAGGTCCAGTCAGGTGATGTAATAATAGGAGCTGAGGTAAGAGCCTCCCTGAGTCTATGAAAAGCTTCCTTGCATTTTTCATCAAAATGAAACTCAACATCCTTCTGCAAAAGTCGTGTCAAGGGTCGAGCAATCAAGCTAAAGTCTCTAATAAATCTGCGGTAAAATTCTGCATGTCCAAGAAAAGCACGAACATCCCGTACGCATACGGGGTAAGATAAAGAAGAAATAACACTGATTTTAGCAGGATCTACCTCAATTCCTTTCTGAGAGACTATGTGTCCAAGTACTATCCCGTGCTCTACCATAAAGTGACATTTCTCAAAATTAAGAACAAGGTTAGTTTCAATGCAACGATGTAAAACCCTAGACAAGTTATTTAAACATGAATCAAAAGACGTGCCATAAACTGAAAAATCATCCATGAATACCTCCATACAGTCCTCTAGCAACTCACCGAATATACTCACCATGCATCTCTGAAAGGTACCGGGTGCGTTGCAGAGTCCGAAGGGCATACGTCTATAGGCAAATGTACCAAAGGGGCAAGTGAAGGTGGTCTTCTCCTGGTCCTCTGGATCTATGCAAATCTGAAAATAGCCTGAAAATCCGTCCAAGAAACAATAGTGTGACTTCCCTGCCAGTCTCTCAAGCATCTGATCAATGAAGGGTAAAGGGAAGTGATCTTTCCTTGTGACCTTGTTGAGCTTCCTGTAATCAATGCAGACTCTCCAGGAATTCTTAACTCTGGTGGGAACTAGTTCATTGCTTTCATCCGCCACCACGGTCACTCCAGATTTCTTGGGCACCACATGAATAGGACTAACCCACTGACTGTCAGAAATAGGGTAAATGATACCGGCCTGTAAAAGTCTAGTCACCTCTTTCTTTACAACATCCAAAATAAGTGGGTTGAGTCTCCTTTGTGGTTGCCTCACAGGTTTGACATTGTCTTCTAAAAATATCCTGTGCATGCAAATAGCTGGGCTGATACCTGGTATATCTGATAAAGTCCACCCAATTGCCTTCTTGTAGTGCCTCAGGACTTGCAATAATTTTTCTTCTTGTTCTGACTCCAAATGCTCTGCAATAATCACAGGGAAAGTCTGCTCCTCTCCTAGGTATGCATACTTCAAATGGCCTGGTAATGGCTTCAATTCACTCTGGTCCTCTTCAGCAGAAATAAGTGGTCCCTGGGGCTTAGTGCAATCCCCTACACTTTGAATATCAAGAAAAATAGGTGATCCTTGGGGCTCTGTGCAATCCCCTACACCTAGAAAAATCTCTCCAGCTGGTAATGTGTCTGAAATGTCTTCTGAAAAATTCCTCAGTCTCAGCAGTAAATAATCTCTCAGCCTCCTCTGAATCTATACATCCTCCAGATAAATCCTCCAGAAATCCCTCAGCCTCTAACTCTGACTGCGCCAACTCATCAAGAATATCAATGCTCATGATGGAATGGTCCTCTCTCGGATGCTTCATAGCATCAAAAAGGCTGAACTGTACAACCGTGTCTCCAATCTCCATAGAAAGTGTACCGGCATATACATCGATCTTGGTTCTAGCAGTCTTCAGAAATGGTCTGCCTAAAATCAATGGAGAACGGTGTGCCAAGTAATCTCCCTCCATATCCAAAATATAGAAATCAGCAGGAAATATTAGCTCCTTTACCTTCACCAAAACATCTTCAATCATACCTGCTGGGTGGGTCTGACTCCTGTCTGCTAGCTGTATCACCACACCAGTGGGCTGTAAAGGGCCTATGCCAAGCATCTGAAACACTGACCTGGGCATCACATTTATGGAAGCTCCTAAATCTAACATAGCATCATGGAATATGGTGCTCCCTATCTCACAAGAAACAGTGAATACCCCTGGGTCTTCACATTTCTGAGGAATAGTGTGGATAAGTGCGGAGATATTCTTCCCAAAGCTGACCAACTCATTTTCCTTGAGTTTCTTTTTATGAATACAAAGATCCTTCAAAAACTTAGCATACTTTGGAATTTGCTTGATCATGGTCAACAAAGGTACATTTATCTCTACCTTACTGAAAAGTTCCACTAACTCATTGAATTCCTTGGCCTTCTCCTCCTCCACTTGCTTCCTGGCATGTGTTCTCTGCTGTGGAAAGGGTAAAGGAACCCTAAAATCAACTTCTTTGGCTGGAAGTGGGGATGCTGAATTCTGCCCTGCTGTCCCATTCGATACGGTGGCTGTAAAATCGGTCTCGGCACTGTTTTCTTCTCCGTTTGCAACCAAATTTGGAGGGTTGCTTGAGGAATGAGTTGGGAATGGGATAGGGGTGGAATCAGCTGAATTTGAAGTCATTTCATTGCTGTTTTGGGCCGGAATCGGAGTTGCTGTCCGGTCTCCTGAAAATTCTGCTCTTGGACTCTTCGGAGATGTTGTAACCTTCCCACTTCTCAAAGTTATAGCACTCACATTTCCTTTAGGATTAGGTACAGTTTGGGAAGGGAGTTGACTTGATCCTTGAGCTTGATTTTGATTGATCCCACTAACCAATTGCCCTATTTGCCTCTCAACATTTTGATTGTGTTGTTGTTGTTGTTGTTGTTGTTGTAGAACTTGTTGTATTTGTTGTTGTTGAGCTTGTTGTTACTGTATCATCTGTTGAAACATATCCTCAATCCTCTGTTGGGACGCATTTCCTCCACTTGAGCTCCCATAACCTCCTTGATTAGAATAGCTCCTTGATTGACCTTGAAAAGATGAATTAGTTGGCTGAAATTGTGGAGCTTGCTGATTCTGTTGAAAACAATGCTGTTGGGGCTGATTAAAGGACTGATTAGAGGGCTGATATGCTGGGAAATTTTGCTGGGAAATGTAGCCCTGAAAGTTCTGATTTTGAGCTGGAAAATTAGGTGGCGAGGGCTGAAAACTCTGACTTTGAAACCCTTGATTATAGGGCTGGAAATTCTGATTCAAGGGCTATGTGGGCTGAAAATTTTGTTGGTTTTGAGCTTGAAAAGCTGGGAATGATTGCAAACCTTGTTGCCCTTGATGATATTGCTGGAATTGAGGTTCGAAATGCTGAAATGGTTGCTGAAATTGTTGGGAATTAGGCTGAAACGGAGGCTGAAAACTTTGGTTTGATGGCTGAAAAGTTTGCTGATTGATTTGAGTTTGTTGGGGCTGCTGGAAATTCGGTTGTGGCTGCTGTGAGGGTTGTGTTTGAGGGTCTTGTTAATAGAAAGCATACCCGTACCTCAAGTTAGGTTGATTCCTCCAACCGGGGTTATAAGTAGAGGAATAAGGATTGTTTCTTGCTAAGGATTGTTTCTTGCTTGAAATTGTCCTCTTACTAAAACTGCTACGGTCTCGTCCTGTTGGAGGGTGGGGCATGAATCTGAGGTGTGCTCTTGACTAGAGCAAATGCCACACACACTTATCACTTGACTAGAGGGTGGAGGTACCGAAGGAGTTGAATTTTTCCTTGCAACAGTTAGTTCAATTTGCTTAACAGCCGATGTGAGCTCCATCAATGCATCTTTAACCTCCTTCTGATCAGTAGGAACTACCTGAACTTCACCCACTCCTCTGGTGGTCAAGGCTCTGCTTCCAAATTGTTGGGAATTCTCAGCCATATTAGAAATTAACTCCCTAGCTTGCATTGGAGTTTTGTTCACTAGGGCCCCTCCAGCTGCAGCATCTATCATAACTCTGTCCATCTGCAGCAGTCCCTCATAAAAATATTGAATCAATAATTGCTCGCTGATCTGATGCTGGGGGCAACTCGAACACAACTTGTTAAATCTTTCCCAATAATCATATAGTGTCTCGCCCACCACTTGTTGAATCCCACAGATGCTTTTTCTGATTATAGCTGTCCTGGAAGCTGGGAAATATTTTTCCAAAAATGCCTTCTTCATAGCGATCCAACTAGACACATGTCCTGTAGGTAGATAATAGAACCAGTCTTTTGCTACTCCTATCAATGTGAAGGGGAAAGCTCTCGGCTTGATGTCTTCTTCAGAAATGCCCTGAGGCTTCATAGTGGAGCATACCACATGGAATTCGTGCAGGTGTCTGTTGGGATCCTCTCCAGTTAATCCCTGAAACTTTGGCAGCAAATTGATAAGTCCAAATCTTAACTTAAAATTTCCCCCCAGCTCTGGATAAGCTATACTAGAGTACTGAAATGCAGCATCTGGTGCTGCGAGCTCCTTCATCGTTCTCTGGTGGTCTGCCATGTCACTGCCTGAGTGAGTGTAAATAGTCTGAATAGGAGGGATATCTGTAGTCTCTGAAAGAATGCCCTGGCTTCTCCTAGCTCTGAAAGTCCTCTCAATCTTAGGGTCGAATTCTTCTAAATCACCACCTGAAGACCTGGTCATAAAACAAAATAAATCGCAGTAAAAGTGGATAAAGAGATAAAACAAATAGAATCAAATCAAAAGATATAACAATAAGCACAAAAATAAATCAAGAATGATATGAAATAAGTGCACAAGCAAAAATCAAACAAATCAACTAGTTGCTTCCCCGGCAATGACGCCAAAAATTTGACGGACCCAAACTATGTGTCACGAATGTGGGCCTCAAATTTAGATGTGAATGAATGCTGGAAACCCTTTTACAATCAAAAGTATGAAAATGTAATATAGGGGCCACAGGTCGTATTTTTCTCGGGGCTAGTTGTCGTGTTTGATTCGAGCTTGGGTTATGTGCCGTTTGTGTTTTGGGTTTCAAATAAGTAATTGGGTTTTGGTTGTAAATAAAAGTGAAATTGCAATGGAAAAATAAGAACCTCGATCTAATGAACTAAACAAGAGATTGGCACTAAATAGCTCAACCAATGAAAACCTAATCAAGCAAAATACTTAACTAATTCGAAAAACAAAGCTAAATTCAAATGCAAACAAAGGACTAAGCAAACAGATCGATGCAAGTTCGAAAATGAATAAGTTGAACACCAGTGATAGCCTATGAAATTCTGAAAAGAGACACCAAACAAACTTAAACTAACTACAAGACTTGGAGGCCAATAAATGCAACAAAATTCGAGAATGGCTGAATGCAATACCAGTTGTATTCAAATGTTATTCTACACCAGCAGACAAGTAAAAAAAAACTGATGCAATCATTTTCTCAAATCAGGTTGGCACGCAAGTGAACCTATGTGCCAAAACTGAACCCTTTGTGCCAAAACCAATTCTATCAATTCGGCTTTGAAAACTATTGATCGAACTTGGAAAGAAAAGACATAAATGCAGTGATGTGCAGGGATAGATGAAGAACTCAGGCTCCAAATGAAGGACTGGCCAAGGCAGGACACTAAGAAAACTTAACACAACCGAATCTATGAGTTGCAGAAATAAACTACAGAAATTCTGAGAATGAAGAAAGGAATACAGCTACGATTTGATTGCAATCTCAAACCAACGAATGGACTTAACTTGTACCATCTAGTGTTAAACAAAAAGTAGAAGATCTAAGTTCACTTAACCCCAAACTACAAAAACTGGACTGAAATTCTCTTTTTTTTTAGAACTTCAACTGAAAGTGATACGCAGTAGCTAAATGAAACTACAGAAATGAAACCAAGTTTGAATCACTGATCTGAGTTCGATCATTAACTGAATAAGGATTCTAACTAATTAATATGCTGAATTGAAAACTAACAAACAAGAACAAGCTAAAAATTCAGAAACTAAGTGAATTGCAGGAAAGTTTGATACGCAGGCTGGAAAACAAACTGAAATTCGGACTTATCAAGCTAAACAAGATTCAGAAATGAAGCTAAGATCTAAACAAACTTAGACTAACTGAATTAGGTCACTAAAAGTGAAACAAACTGAAGATTTCTGAAACTGAATTGCAAATTCAGTAATGAACTGATACGCAAGGTTTCAAAATGGCACGCAACAATATAAGCTATAATTAAACTGAAATTTAACTCAATCTATCACTAAACAAGTTCCTAACTTACTGAACTCGAAGATTAAAAACCTAATGAAAGCAAACGATTCAGGATTACAAACTAAGTTGCTGGTACGAAACTGCAAAAACAGAACATGTGCAGAAATCAAATTACAGCTACAAAACTTGGAAATTAAGGATCTAAGCTACTCCTCAACCCTTCTCCAACTCAAGAGCTCCTTGGTCGTCAATCAAGAGTGAACTTCGGACCCGTAAGCTCAACAAATCAGTGAGGAACTGTCTCTGATACCGAATTAGATCAAATCCTGCTCAAGCTGAAATTTGCTTCCGAATTCTTCAAACTCGCTGTGGTGGCTTGCGATTTGGATTAGGGAATGACTGAAACCTTCCAGGGAACCCCTCTGGTCAGCTCGGATGCAGTGGAAATGGAGCACAGCTGAGCTCGCTGAATTCGGGTAGTGAAACTGCTGAAACCTCACGCAGCTTTACTATTGAGCAAAACTCCAATCTAAAACCTCACTGAGACTCTCTTCACTGACCTAGCCCTTACTCTGATGATGGATTGAGTGATCACGCCTTCGATTGGATGAAAAATGGAAGAAAACGATGAAGAACTGAAGAACCTATTGTTGCGGCGAAGACGCGATGAAGAGGAAGCTGCGGCGATTTTTTCCTTAAATAATTAAGCACGGACGGTCCAGATTGATCCACTTCAATCCAACGGCTGATCTTGGTCTGATTTGAGCCAAACTTTGATGATGATGATCTGGGGTCAGGATCTATCTTGTGGTAGCTCGGATCCTCCAGATATACAACGGATGGTCCAGATCAACTTAATCTTTGAATGGATGATCAAGAGCCCTCCAAGCTTGATCCAACGGTTGATTGAGCGCTAATTGGGATGAAGCCTTCAGATCTTGATCAGGGTGCTTGATCAACCCTAGCCCTAGCTCGGATTGCTTCAGATCGTCCCGGATGCCTCAGATCAAGCCGCTCTTGAATCGGACGACTCGGATTAATCGTAAGCTTGACAATTCGATCCGGTTCACTTTCGACTCAAGTTTGACCCAATATGCCCTAGGTCCAGGATCCTTTCATGCCTACAAAAATATATCAGAAAATTAGTGGCCAAATAATCCAAAAAATGTGTAATTTTGCAATTAAGTTCAAAATAAGAGGAAATCCTAAAACCTAGGGCAATTTCACAATTAATTATTAAAAACATAGGTCAAACAGGGATTTTAGCAACTCAAATGATCAATAAAATGGAATCTATCACACTACCAGAGCTGTGCAACAGGGATGGGCTCCTTAAGAACGCCTCGGTTCGGGGACTACCGACTATGCTGTCCTTACCCTAGTAGGTCGGGGCTCGCTACCTCGGATTTGCTAGGGATGCGCTCTTATGATGTATGTATGTGGTACAAGCCGGGGACCCCAATGATATGATGATTATGTTTAAACATTTAAAAGTATGTTTTTAAAAAGTTAAGCATCCTTATGTATATGCATTCCACTCATGCATTCATTCATGTTATGCATTATGCTATGCTAATAAGATTTTATGCTTACGCTTCATGTTAAGAAATATGCATGAGAGTAAATGATCTATATCATGATTATGTTAAGAAGATGCTCATATGCTATGATAGGGAGTATGCCTATGTTTATGCCATACAGGTTGGTTTACACCTTATAGACTTGTTTATACCATGCATTATACCATGTTAAGGATGTTTATTATGTTATGTTTATACCATGTATTATACCATGTTAAGAATGTTTATTATGTTATGTTTATACCATGTATTATGCCATGCTAGGAATGTCTATTATGTTTATGTTTATGCCATGTAGCATGTCATGCTTAGAATGTTTACTATGTTTACGTTTATGCCATGTCTCATGCCATGCTAGGAATGTTCACTTATGTTTATGTTCATGCCATGTCAAGTATATGATAAGTGATTCAAGTTGTTATGTTCTGAGTAGAGCACCAAGTATGTTAATGTTTCATGTGCTCATTATGAGATGATGAATGGTTTTTGTGAGTAGGAAAGAGTCTTACTAAGCCTGAGTGCTTATAGTCTTATTTCCTTATACTGCAGATCATTCAAGGGGACAATGAGGAAGCAGCAGGAGGGCAAGAACGCATGTGTGTGGTAGTGACTTGGCCCAGGAAACCATGTTTACCGTTTATGCTAGAACTTTACTTTGGTTACTTATATGCTTGAATGCTTGAATAATGACTTATGGAACTCTATGAGGTGATGTTAAGTATGACATGATATGATGCTTAAGTATGAAGTAATATGTCAAGTTTCCATGTCATTGTACACGCTTCTTATTAACGACTACTTTATTATTCTTATCTAACGACTAATGCAGTTTTTTTTTCTTTTTATCTAAATTATTTAACTCTAATATCTCATGTACTACTTCTTTTCTTTTCTGTTCCTGCTTTCATTTTACAGGTTTTAGTCGCTGGTTTTTCATGATGATCATACTTTTCATATTTTACTCCTCCTGCCTATTCAGATTCGTTTTTCAGTACCTTTAGTTTCAGATACAGATCACCTTTCTTTTTTTTTTACATTTTAGCATCAACACTTCATATCGAAATTAGAACTTTTCGAAGTATGTTATGATTATATGTTTACTGATTTTGTACTTAACTTATGCATCATAACACCAAAACATGTTTACATCCAGCATTTGAATGGAACTTAGTTAAGAATAAATGATTAGGTATATGGAATGCAATAGTATGTTAATATAATAAATTATTCCGTTGGCTTATGAATATCTACTTGCCCTACTTCATTGTTAACTAACAACTGCTTTATGGAAAGAAAAAAGACCGACTAGGCTGTATACTAGCGATGCATATAAGAGCAGTAGTTAACCCATCTCCACTACAGCACATATCAAACACTCTTATCCTGCCTGCATTATCAAGTAAGTAGCTCTTTACATATCTTATAGTCTGATAAGTCACTGTCTAGGACCATCTATGGCTATCGACTCCTAATAGAGCAGACCTTGTCTAGGCAAGACTTGAATTGGACACCTGATCTTAATGACGTTAGCTATGGTTGATAATACTTATTTTTCTTATCTTGAATGCTTGCATTTTATCGAGCACTTGTGTGAATCTAATCTTGATTTGGATTTTTATTGGTTATCTTTATCTTCTCTTTTCTTTTATCTTTCTTAGTTCATATAGGGTTAATACTTATACAAGCATGATTTAGGACATCAAATATAGGAGCACTTACTCTCGGGAAAAACTGCGGAAAAGCCTTTACTGATATTTGGACACCATTGATCTTGGATTATCTTGCCGGCTCGGAGAGAACGAAACCATGCCTTCCGGCCTTAGGAAGGACCGAGGAAGAAACGCGAGGCTTGGCGAAGGAGAGGGCAACCCTTTATCTATCGGCCCTAAACTAAAATACCTGATCTTCAGGAATTAGGTTGGAACTCAACTTCAGTCGGCCCAAGGTCCGGACCGAGGCAGGCAGCAGACCATTAATACCTTGATGAACCAACAGGAAAATTCTACTACTCCACCAGTGAACCAGACTGCTATACCTGTGGCGCCTACGGTTACGCACACCCCTCCGCCGGGCTCGACCACTGTGGCACGACAAGAGGCTTACCTGATCCAGTGGTTAAGGCTGAAACCAGAGAATTTCTCGGGTGCTGGCGAACCTTGGGACGCCCAGGCATGGTTCAAGATGATGGAAAGTACCCTGGAGCTGCTGGACTGGCCTGAGCATGAGAAGATCAAGTGTGCGTCATTCTGCCTGTCTGGGATGCCAGAATGTGGTGGGAAAGGGTTAAGGCCAAGAGACCGATGGACCAGATGGCGTGGGCAGATTTCGAAGCAGAGTTTTTTGAAGAATTCTTCAACATGCGGGTCACGAACAAATACTACGACGAATTCACGGAATTCTGGCAGGGCGATCTCTCGGTCAATGAGGCCGTGAAGAAATTCAATCGACTGGCTCGACTGTGCCCTGAGTTGGTCCGTACTGAGAAAGAGAGGGTCCGACTTATGCTAAGAATGTTGCGGCCTGAAATAGCTCTAAATGTAGCTGGTGGAGTTAGCAGACCCCAGACCGCCGAGGAACTGTTTAGTAGTGCCCTAGTCACTGAGCACTATCTGAACAATATCAATCAGCAACGGAAGGCGATGAATGAAAGTAAGAATCAAGTTCACACCGGAATCCTCGATTCTTTCTCTCATTATCCTTAATGATCTTTCCGTTAATGATCGCATAGGAGGACAAAGGTCCCAGAGCAACCACGTTAGTGGGAAGGGGGATCAAGGCGGTAAACGGAAGTCATGGAACAACTCTCAACGGGGCCCAGCAAATAAACAGACCAAGTTTTCCCCATGCGCGACATGCGGGAAGAATCACTCCGGGGAATGCCGCAAGGGTACGAACCGGTGTTTTACCTGTGGTGTGGAAGGACATATGGCAGCTTATTGTCCTACAAAGAACCAGGCCCCTCCCCAACCACTGGCTCAGTACCAGGGTGCACCAGCGAAGTTGCACTATATGCCAGCCGAGCTGGAAGGGACCCCGATGTTGGAAGCCTCCCCAACAGTGACAAATGCCAGGGTTTTCTCGGTTACCAAGGAGGACGCTGCGGAAGCTTCTACGGTTGTCACAGGTCAGATACTTATTTCCAGTCAGTATGCTACTGCATTATTTGATACTGGGGCAACACACTCGTTCATTTCGGTGCCCTTTACCAAGAAGATAGATAGGCTTCCGCGAGTGTTAGACTCCAGGTTCTTAACGACCCTACCCTCGGGGGAAATAATGACATCCACTCATGTGCTGTGTGTGGTGCCGGTCGGAATTGCAGAAAGGGAACTTTACTGCGATCTGATAGTACTCGACATGAAAGATTATGATGTTATAATAGGAATGGATTTCCTGGGTAAATACGGTGCTTCTATTGAGTGTCGTAAACGAAAGGTGGTTTTTCGACCTGAGGCAAGTTCTATGTTCGAATTCATCGGAGAGCCAAGGAAAAGAACCGGGAAATATTTATCAACTCTCCAAGCTCAGAAGATGTTAGACAAATGATGTACTGGATTTCTAGCATATGTGGTTGATGCCAGTCAAGTGAAGAATCGGAAGCTGGAAGATGTCCGGGTGGTATGTGATTACCCAGAGGTTTTTCCAGATGAGTTACCAGGATTAGCACCTGATAGAGAAGTGGAATTTGAGATCGAATTAATTCCTGGTACTAACCCAATCTCCAAGGCACCTTACCGTATGGCGCCGGTTGAATTGAAGGAACTTTAGGAACAACTACAGGAGTTGCTAGATAAGGGATTTATTCGCCCTAGCCATTCCCCGTGGGGAGCTCCAGTACTGTTTGTGAAGAAGAAAGACGGATCTATGCGCATGTGCATAGATTATCGAGCGCTGAACAACGTAACTATCAAGAACAGGTATCCCCTTCCGAGGATAGATGACCTGTATGACCAATTAAAGGAAGCCACTATTTTCTCAAAAATTGATTTGAGGTCTGGGTATCATCAAGTTAGGGTAAAACAGGAGGATATTCTGAAGACGGCTTTCCGAACAAGGTACGGGCACTTTGAGTTTGTTGTTATGCCATTCGGCGTGACGAATGCTCCTGCTATGTTTATGGACCTGATGAATCGGGTGTTCTTGTCGTTCCTCGACAAATTTGTGATCGTCTTCATCGACGATATCCTTATTTATTCGAGGACCCAAGAAGAGCACACTGAGCACCTGAAGATAGTATTAGAGATTCTTCGGGAAAAGCAACTATACGCGAAATTTTTCCAAATGTGAGTTCTGGCTCGACCAAGTGGGCTTTTTGGGCCATATTATTTCTAAAGACGGGGTTATGGTAGATCCAATGAAGGTTGAAGCTGTGAATAACTGGAGCCGGCCGAAGAACGCCAGCGAGATCAGAAGTTTTCTGGGGTTGGCAGGCTATTATAGAAAATTTGTGGAGGATTTCTCGAGGATCGCAGCCCCTTTAACGGCTCTCACCCGGAAGGATAAGAAGTACGAATGGACGGAAGACTGTGAAAAGAGTTTCTTGGAACTAAAAAGGAGACTCACAAGTGCACCAATCCTTACCCTTCCAGAATGTAATCAGAGCTTTGACATGTATAGCGATGCCTCCAAACTAGGACTTGGAGCTGTACTTATGCAGAATGGAAAAGTTATTGCCTATGCCTCTAGACAACTCAAGGAATATGAACAGAATTACCCCACTCATGATCTGGAACTGGCCGCGGTGGTCTTCGCTCTTAAGATATGGAGGCATTATCTGTAAGGAGCGCAGTGTCGAATTTATACTGACCACCAGAGTCTGCGATATTTCTTCACTCAGAAGGACCTGAATATGAGACAACGCCGATGGCTTGAGTTGGTAAAGGACTATGACTGCGAGATCTTCTATCATCCAGGGAAGGCGAACAAAGTGGCTGATGCACTCAGCCGGAAATCATGTGCACCTTGATGTCCATATCTAAATTATCCCGACCACTTGAAAGAGAAATTATGAATTTTGGGGTCGAAGTCATCTCCGGGCGACTTTCCACCATGACAATATCACCCGCACTATTGTTAGTGATATGAGAGAAGTGTCCTAAGGCAATCGCCCTATGATTGTAAACATTTATTTTAATAAATGATAATTCACTATTTGAGTATACATATTTGTGTATTTGATTGGGATCTTAAACTCATCTACTGAATGTCCGCAATACAATTCACAGCATAAGAGAATTTGTGATGGGATCACAACTAGTGATTATCTCTACATGTGCAATTGTGAAGTATTGAAAATATCCCTAGTCGATGAATTGATAAATACAGACATTATCAATTCTGTTGAGACTAGCATGGGTTATTCTCTAATCAGCTGATTCTCACTGGCTGGTGACATTGGGATGTCCGGAGATAAACATGGATGCTAGTTAAGGGAACTAGTTCATTGGAGTGACTAGCCGTAAAACTTCATATGGTAATCTACATAAAGATATGTCAATGAAATTCTTACTGCAGCTTAAGTCCGATGTTCCTTTGACTTGCGGTGTTCAAGTCATCTTGGTCATGGAGACTTATACTTTAACATCTTAAACAAGCATCTCCAAGGAGGTGTGGACCCAGGATGATTGGGTATAAGCCGAAGTGCCCGAAGATGTTTGAACAGCCTACAAAGGATTCACCACTCCTTGCGAGGAGATGTATACCCAGGCCTATCGTCGGATTGTTACTCAAAGCCTCTGGCCAGAGCATGTCATGTTTAGAGTATGAGTCTCTTAAATACATGAGAGTAATTAGAAATCCAAAGGACGAGAAAGACACTACTTGGGCTAGGTGTGACGTAGTCAGCCTAGTGGGGACTGACACACACAGACCATGTCCTGAACCAAGTGGGTATAAGATGGTGAAGGGAATGAGGCACGATTCATTAGAGCTGCTGAAGGGTTTCAGAATTATTTCTGAGATCAACCGTTGATTTTTCGATTAATTGGGGGTCATGATGTACTACTAGGTGCCACTCATGATCGTTATATAATTGGTTGATTATAGACGGCAAACATAAATCGAAAGCCTATTTAGTCACACGCACTACGAGTAATCCGAGGGATTTAAAACGAGTTGAAAATTGGATTTTCCGATCAAGAGAAATAAGTCGAATCTGAATTTGTCAGAGGCGCATCGGAAGCTTAAATTGGCTAAGTCTTTTGAAGGCTTATCGGGCGAATTAAATGAGTTTAATTCGCGAGGGATTGGGCTTGAAGTGGCCGGCCAAAGAGGGAGCTCACCCTCTTTGGTTTGGCCGGCCACAATAAAAGAGAGAACCAATTTATTTGGTTTATTTTATAAAATAAATCAAGTGCGATTTGTTTTATAAATTATGGATAAATAAATTTGTATAAAGAAATTTATAGAAATTTATTCTTTTTTTATGGAAATTAAAATGATCCATGGAATGGTTTATTTTAATTTTATAAAATCAATTATGAATTGATTTTTCCATAATAAAAAAATTTATAAATTTCTTGTAAAAATTATTCCATAATAAAAGGAGAGATGTATTTGTTTTATTATAAAATTAGTTATAATAAAACTTGGTTTAAACGGAATAATTCATAAAGAAAATTTATAGGATAAATTTCTTATGAAAAATTCCGTTAAAGGGGAGACTTGGCAAGGGAGAGGCTACTATATAAAGGAACCAAGGCTAGGCTTGATTTCCTAAATAGATTGATCAAGAGATTAACTCTCTCCCTCTCTCTCTCTAACTCTCTCTCTCTCTAGGGCCGGTGCCTTTTCTCTCTCTAGGGCCGGCTCTCTCTCCTCCCCTAGGGCCGGCGCAAGCACCTAGGGTGCCCGTGAGTTTCCTCCACCAAGTTTGTGCCGAAGAAGAAGAAGAAGCGGATCGCGACTCCTTCCTTCCTTTCCCGGAATTTTGATTCCGTTACTTGGTGGTTAGTTTCCTTTTTCTCTCTTGATCTTCTAAGTGTGCCTTTAGAGAATCTAGTAGTTCTCGTCGGCACAAAACTCGTGACTTTGCGAAGTCATCCCGAAGAGAACTCGGCGTGGACGCGAATAGAGGCGGAGCTTCCAAGGGACGCTACGGTTGGATCTCGTCCCTTTCTTCGAGTTACGCGAGGTACAAAGTAAATTAGTTTACTTTTCGCAAAATTTTAATTTATGATCATGTCCACACATCATAAGGTCGCATGCTAGATACGTGGTTGAAAATAATTTAAGAAATTATTTATGCTAATTCTTCCGCTGCACGTAAATATTTTAAAATTTACGAACCCGTATCCTTGTCAACATGCACCCGTTCCCAACAGTGGTATCAGAGCCGGTTAGTGTTCGACATAATCATATAATTGTTTTGCGGAAAACTTTGTCATAATCTCAATTTTGGAAAAATTTTCAATTATGGAAACTTTCCAATTATTATAAATTTTAGATTTAGGAATTTCAAAGTTTGGAAATCCTCATGAAATTTCGCAAACGTTTGAAATATCCTAGTTTCTGAAATTTTATGATAATTGTGAAAACTTCCATCTTTGGAAACTTTCCAATTTTGGAAATTTTCTATTTTAGAAATTTTCTAATTTTGGAAATATGTAAGTTTTCTTAGTACCAGAAACTTACAATTATTCTGAAAACCTATTATGAAATCTCGCAATTTTGGGCACTTTCTTTCAAGAAAGTCTAGACAAATTTATGGACAATTAATTGACAATTAAATTTGAATTGGTTTTTAAATTGACAACAAAATTCTTTATTTTGGATTGAGCCTCGGGGAGCCGTCCAATTTAAAGTTAGTTGTTGTAATTTAATTTCCCAATTTTAAATGAAATTGTCATGTTTAATTTGGTTACGCTTCCGAAGCGGACCAAATTGGATTTACGACAAATTACTTTTCTTTGGGTATCTGAGCCTCGGGGAGCCACTCTTAGAAAATGATTTGTTGTAATTAATTAAATCCATGAATAAAATATGATTTAAGAGGTGATGCTCTTACATATTGTTGTCTCCAAAATTAATTAGGAAAATGGTTTCCTATAGAGTTTCTTAAATGAGATTTTCATGAAAATAATATGTGGTTGAATTAAGGGAATTGTCTCTTAATTTAATAAGATTTGATTTAGAGAAATCAAAGTCTTAAACATATTATTTCCTAAATTGATTATGACAATTTAGGAAATTGTTTCCCAAAACAATTCCTTTAATAAAGTATGAAATTAGAATTAGGAAATCCGGTTCCTAATTCAATTCATGGGACTTGATAAATTAAGTCACATACATACTTTATTAAGGAAATCGTTAGTCATGACATAATTATATGTCATGAATGTACTTAGAAAAGAAAGGATGAGACCCAAAACCCCTTACAAAATATTAAGGCCAACACCTTCCATTAATATGGTTAGAATCGGAGTTTTGTTTCTTATTTGGGTTGATGGACACATCCATGCCTAGCTTGAACCTCAACATGTTCAAACCATGGAATTAGTTTATGATTAATATAGTTGGAGTCAGAGGTCAATCCTTAGTTATGGTTGTTGGACACATCCAAGCCTGACTAAATGGTTGAATGAGCTCCAACCATATTAAAACTATTTCTTGATTAATGGGTCAGCCTTAAGCTTGGAGCATCGATTTGTTGTGCCACAGCCAAGGTCGATGTAAAGAGAGGTGCAATTGGGTGCTATGTATAATGTCGCATACTTGTTAATGAGTTAACAACCCAATGATTTATGCAAACATTCTATTAGTTGATAGCATTGTTGGGACCGGGTGCATGTTGACAAGGATACGGGTTCGTAATATTTTAAAATTTTACGTGCAGCGAAGAATTAGCATAAAATAATTTCACAAATTATTTTAACCACGTATCTAGCATGCGACCTTATGATGTGTGGACGTAATCATAAATTAAAACATTGTAGAAAAGTAAACTAATTTACTTTGTACCTCGCGTAACTCGAAGAAAAGGGACGAGATCCAACCGTAGCGTCCCTTGGAAGCTTCGCCTCTATTCGCGTCCACGCCGAGTTCTCTTCGGGATGACTTCGCAAAGTCACGAGTTTTGTGCCGACAAGAACTACTAGATTCTCTAAAGGCACAACTAGAAGAACAAGAGAAAAGAATGGAATCTAACCAACAAGAAACGGAATCTAAATTCCGGGAAGAGAGGAGTTGCGATCCGCTTCTTCTTCTTCTTGTTTGGCTCCTTCTTGGCTCACGCCAACCCTTGGAAGGGTGAGGTTGCGCCGGCCCTAGGTTGGACAAGGGGCGCCAACCCTAAGAGTGGCAAGGGGCGTCGGCCCTAGGAGGGAAGGAGAAGGAGAAGAGAATAAGAGAGAGAGAGGGAGAGAATTAATCTCTTGATTACTCTATTGATTGGAATTCAAGGCTTGCCTTTGGTTCCTTTATATAGTAGCCTCTCCCTTGCCAAGTCTCTCTTTTAACGGAATTAACGGAATTAGTTTTCATAAGAAATTTATCTTATAAATTCTCTTATGAATTATTCCGTTTAAACCAAGTTTTATTATAACTAACTTTATAATAAAACAAATTCATCTCTCCTTTAATTATGGAATAAATTTTACAAGAAATTTATAAACTTTCTTTTTATGAAAAAATCAATTCATAATTGATTTTATAAAATTAAAATAAACCATTCCATGGATCATTTTAATTTCCATAAAAGAATAAATTTCTATAAATTTATTTATATAAATTTCTCTACACAAATTTATTTATCCATAATTTATAAAACAAATCATGCTAGATTTATTTTATTAATTAAATCAAATAAATTGGTTTCTTCCCCTTGTTGTGGCCGACCAAACCAAAGGGATTTAGCACCCTCTTTGGCCGGCCAAACCAAACCGAACCGATCGCGAATTAAACTCATTTAATTCGCCCGATAAGCCTTCAAAAGACTTAGCCATTTTAAGTTTCCGTTGCACCTCTGATTAACTCAGATTCGACTTATTTCTCTTGATCGGAAAATCCAATTTTCAACTCGTTTTAAATCCCTCGGATTACTCGTAGTGCGTGTGACTAAATAGGCTTTCGATTTATGTTGGCCGTCTATAATCAACTAATTATAGAACGATCATGAGTGACACCTAGTAGTACATCATGACCCCCAATTAATAGAAAGATCAACGGTTTGACCTCAGAAGTAATTCTGAAACCCTTCAGCAGCTCTAATGAATCGTGCCCCATTCCCTTCACCATCTTATACCCACTTGGTTCAGGACACGGTCTATTTGTGTCAGTCCCCACTAGGCTGACTACGTCACACCTAGCCCAAGTAGTGTCTTTCTCGTCCTTTGGATTTCTAATTACTCTCATGTATTTAAGAGACTCGCACTCTAAACATGATATGCTCTGGCCAGAGGCTTTGAGTAACAATCCGACGATAGGCCTGAGTATACATCTCCTCGCAAGGAGTGGTGAATCCATTGTAGGCTGCTCAAACATCTTCGGGCACTTCGGCTTATACCCAATCATCCTGGGTCCACACCTCCTAAGAGATGCTTGTTTAAGATGTTAAAGTATAAGTCTCCATGACCAAGATGACTTGAACACCGCAAGTCAAAGGAACATCGCACTTAAGCTGCAGTAAGAACTTCATTGACATATCTATATAGATTACCATATGAAGTTTTACAGCTAGTCACTCCAATGAACTAGTTCCCTTAACTAGCATCCATGATTATCTCCGGACATCCCAATGTTACCAGCTAGTGAGAATCAACTGATTAGAGAATAACCCATGCTAGTCTCAACAGAATTGATAATGTCCGTTTTTATCAATTCATCGACTAGGGATATTTTCAATACTTCACAATTGCACATTTAGAGATAATCACTAGTTGTGATCCCATCACAAATTCTCTTATGCTGTGAATTATATTGTGGACATTCAGTAGATGAGTTTAAGATCCCAATCAAATACACAAACATGTATACTCAAATAGTGAATTATCATTTATTAAAATGAATATTTACAATCATAAGGCGATTGCCTTAGGACACTTCTCTCATATCACTAACAAGCATAAAGTGATAGTTACATATATGTGATATGTAATCGGTATAATTACCTACCTTCATAGCTAAGAATAACTTGATGGCCACAGCCATGGTGGTTCTTATCTATGGTTGGATATCAACCTATTTGGAGATGTTCCTACGATCTCCCGAATTGATAAAAAGGGTTATACAATTTGAAAAATAAATAGGATTTTTATTAATGTATAATGATACATTCTTTAATCATTCTTCTCACATAAGCTCAATTTGTATTTCTAGGACAATCACTCGATCATGTCTTCTCTAAACTTGCGTTCCATTTTGGACACCAATAAACTGACCGAGCCGAACTTCATGGACTGGCTTCGAAACCTGAGGATAGTCCTCAAGGCAGAGAAGCTTGCTTATGTCATTGAAGATCAACTTCCCAACCATCCTCCAGAAGGTGCAACTCCAGACCAGCTAGTGGCCTATCAGAAACATGTGATCGATTCTGAACTTGCGAGTTGCATCATGCTAGCCTCTATGATACCTGAGCTGCAAAAGCAGCATGAGCATATGGATGCTTATATCATCATCTTCCATCTTCATGAGTTGTTTGAAGAGCAGGCGAGATCCGAAAGGTTCGAAGTCTCCAGACTCCTCTTCACCACTAAGATGCAAGAAGGCACTTCTGCCTCGCAGTTTGTGTTAAAGATGTTGGGGTACATTGAGCGACTGAGCACACTCGGTTTTGCAATGGATCATGAACTAAGTATTGACTTAATTCTGAGTTGTTTGCCCAAAAGTTATTCACAATTTGTGATGAACTATCAGATGAACAAACTAGAGACTACCATTCCTGAGTTGCTCAACCTGCTGAAGACTGTGGAGCCTTCTGTAAAGCCGGATCAAAAGACGGTACTGTTAGTTCGTTCCTCGAAGAAAGGTTCTAAGAGGAAGGCCAAAGAACAGAATAAAGGGAAGAAGAAAAAGGCCAAAAAGACTGAAAAGAAACCAAAAGGAACTTGCCATCATTGTGGCAAGGAGGGTCACTGGCGAAGAAACTGCAAGGTTTATCTTGAGTCCTTGAAGAATAAGGCATCCGATGCCCCATCCTCTTCAGGTATCTTCGTTATTGAATGTCACTCTATTTCCTCAAATACCTGGGTACTTGATACTGGGTGTAGCTCACATATATGTAATGACATACAGGGGCTAAGGAATAGAAGAAGACTCGTCAAAGGAGAAGCAAATTTGCGAGTTGGAAATGGAGCAAAGATTGCTGCTGTTGCCATCGGAACATATTTGCTAAAGCTCCCCACTGGACGTGTCTTAGAATTGGATAATTGTTATTTTGTTCCTTCGTTAATAAAGAACATTGTATCTATTTCATGTTTGAATGAAAAGGGTTATCATTTAACTTTTAGTAACAATTGTTGTTACATAACTTTAAATGGCGTTCTTTATGGAAATGGAACTTTGTGCAATGGTATCTATACGTTAGATTTATCCGGTGACGTTTTCAATATCGAAGTTAGCAACAAACGTGCTCGAATAGATAATCGAATAGACTCCTACACGTGGCATTGTCGTCTTGGCATGACCAAATTACACCGATATGGAATTTTGGAATCATTTAAACCCGGTTCATTTGATACATGCGAATCATGCTTAAAAGGCAAGATGACTAAATTACCCTTTTCTGGAAAAGGTAATCCAGTGGGAGAATTGCTTGGTCTAATACATACTAATGTATGTGGACCAATGTCAACTCTTGCACAAGGAGGCTATAGCTACTTCATCACCTTTATCGATGATCACTCACGATTCGGGTACGTGTTCTTGATGAAACACAAATCTGAAGCTTTTGAGAAATTCAAAGAGTTCAGAAATGAAGTAGAGAAACAGCTTGGCAAAAGTATTAAGATACTTCGATCCGATCGGGGTGGTGAATACTTAAGTCAAGAATTTCAAGATTATCTTAGGGACAATGGGATATTGTCCCAATGGACTCCTCCGTATACACCACAGCATAATGGTGTATCTGAGAGGCGCAACCGAACCTTGATGGACATGGTTAGGTCGATGATGAATCATGCAACTCTTCCAAAATCCTTTTGGGGCTATGCACTTAAGACAGCTGTTTACTTGCTAAACAGAGTCTCGACCAAGGTAGTCTCTACTACTTCATATGAGACATGGAATAGTAAGAAACCTCACTTAACTCACCTTAAGATATGGGGTTGTCCTGCTTATGTGAAGCGGACTATATCAAACAAATTGGATGCTAAGTCTGATAAATGTCTATTTATTGGATACCCTAAGGAAACGAAGGGTTACCAATTCTATCATCCCTTGGAACAAAAGGTGTTTGTTTCAAGGCATGCTGTATTTCTGGAAAAAGAATTTCTTTTACAAGAAAACAGTGGGAGTGGCATTGAACTTGATGAAGTTCAAGAAACTCCAATAGACATTACAGAGACACCTAGTCTAGACCCACAACCAATAACTCATAATGATGAGCTATCAGTTGAACCTAAAACAACACCACCTCTTCGTAGATCTGATAGGACACACAATATTCCAGAGAGATACGGATTTTTCATAAGCGAATCGAATGACGTGTTACTCATAAGTGATGACGAACCTATCAGTTATGAAGATGTTCTGAAAAATTCAGAAAGGGACAAATGGCTTGAAGCCATGAAGTCGGAAATGGATTCCATGTACGAAAATCAAGTATGGGACTTGGTTAACCCACCTGAAGGGATTAAGCCCATAGGGTGCAAGTGGGTTTTCAAGAAGAAAACCGACATGGAAGGTAATGTTGTTACCTTTAAGGCTAGATTAGTGGCAAAAGGATATCGTCAAAAATAAGGAATTAATTATGACGAAACCTATTCGCCAGTAGCTATGCTTAAATCCATTCGGATGCTCCTAGCCATAGCACCTCATTATGATTATGAGATATGGCAAATGGATGAGAAAACAACTTTCCTTAATGGAAACCTGCTTGAGGATGTATACATGATACAACCTGAAGGTTTCACATCGGTTGATAAAACCAAAGTATGCAAGCTTCGACGATCCATATATGGGCTGAAGCAAGCATCCAGGAGCTAGAACATCCGTTTTGATGAGACAATCAAAGAGTTTGATTTCTCACAAAATCCTGACGAACCTTGTGTGTACAAGAAGGTTAGTGGGAGTGCAGTCGTATTCCTAGTATTATATGTCGATGACATATTACTTATTGGAAACGATATATCAGTCTTACAGATAGTTAAAATTTGGTTGTCCAAAACTTTCTCCATGAAAGACCTGGGAGAAGCAACGTATATCCTTGGGATTAGAATCTATAGAGATAGATCAAAACGGTTGCTTGGTCTTTCGCAGTCTACATATATAGACCGAGTGCTAAAAAGGTTTAGCATGACGGAATCCAAGAAAGGTTACCTTCCCATCAGGCATGGGATCAACCTTTCAAAGTCTATGTGTCCGTGCACAGAAGACGAGAGGATTTGCATAAATAAGATTCCTTATGCATCCGCGATAGGATCTATCATGTATGTTATGTTATGTACTAGGCCCGATGTATCGTATGCTCTGAGCGTCACAAGCAGATCAGTCGAATCCAGGAATGGATCATTGGGCAGCTGTCAAGACAATCCTTAAGTACTTAAGAAGAACTAAGGATGTGTTCCTAATATATGGAGAAGGAGATATGGTAATACGTGGGTATACAGATGCCAGTTTCCAGACAGATAAGGACTCCAAATCTCAGTCTGGATACGTATTTACTTTAAATGGAGGCGCAATAAGTTGGAAGAGTTCCAAACAAGACACCGTAGCGGATTCTACCACGGAAGCAGTTTGGATCAAGAAGTTCGTCTCAGAACTTGATGTGGTTCCAACCATTGATGAAGCAATACCGGTTTATTGCGACAACAATGGAGCTATTGCACAAGCAAAGGAACCAAGGTCTCATCAGCGATCCAAACACGTGCTTCGCCGCTATCATCTGATCAGAGAGATTATAAGTAGGAATGATATACAAATTGAGAAAATTCCCACTGAAAGGAATTTAGCGGATCCTTTAACTAAGGCCTTGCCTCAAAGCAAGTTTGAGGGTCATGTTAGAGCCTGTGGTATTGGATACCGTAGCGATTGGCATTAGGCCAAGTGGGAGTTTGTTAGTGATATGAGAGAAGTGTCCTAAGGCAATCGCCATATGATTGTAATCATTTATTTTAATAAATGATAATTCACTATTTGAGTATACATATTTGTGTATTTGATTGGGATCTTAAACTCATCTACTGAATGTCCGCAATACAATTCACAGCATAAGAGAATTTGTGATGGTATCACAACTAGTGATTATCTCTACAAGTGCAATTGTGAAGTATTGAAAATATCCCTAGTCGATGAATTGATAAATACGGACACTATCAATTCTGTTGAGACTAGCATGGGTTATTATCTAATAAGCTGATTCTCACTGGCTGGTGACATTGGGATGTCCGGAGATAAACATGGATGCTAGTTAAGGGAACTAGTTCATTGGAGTGACTAGCCGTAAAACTTCATATGGTAATCTACATAAAGATATGTCAATGAAGTTCTTACTGCAGCTTAAGTGCGATGTTCCTTTGACTTGTGGTGTTCAAGTCATCTTGGTCATGGAGACTTATACTTTAACATCTTAAACAAGCATCTCCAAGGAGGTGTGGACCCAGGATGATTGGGTATAAGCCGAAGTGCCCGAAGATGTTTGAACAACCTACAAAGGATTCACCACTCCTTGCGAGGAGATATATACCCAGGCCTATCGTCGGATTGTTACTCAAAGCCTCTGGCCAGAGCATGTCATGTTTAGAGTATGAGTCTCTTAAATACATGAGAGTAATTAGAAATCCAAAGGACGAGAAAGACACTACTTGGGCTAGGCGTGACGTAGTCAGCCTAGTGGGGACTGACACACATAGACCGTGTCCTGAACCAAGTGGGTATAAGATGGTGAAGGGAATGAGGCACGTTTCATTAGAGCTGCTGAAGGGTTTCAGAAATATTTCTGAGCTCAACCGTTGATCTTTCGATTAATTGGGGGTCATGATGTACTACTAGGTGCCACTCATGATCGTTCTATAATTAGTTGATTATAGACGGCCAACATAAATCGAAAGCCTATTTAGTCACACGCACTACGAGTAATCCGAGGGATTTAAAACGAGTTGAAAATTGAATTTTCCAATCAAGAGAAATAAGTCGAATTTGAATTAATCAGAGGCGCAATGGAAGCTTAAAATGGCTAAGTCTTTTGAAGGCTTATCGGGCGAATTAAATGAGTTTAATTCGCGAGGGATTGGGCTTGAAGTGGCCGGCCAAAGAGGGTGCCCACCCTCTTTGGTTTGGCCGGCCACAATAAAAGAGAGAACCAATTTATTTGGTTTATTTTATAAAATAAATCAAGTGCGATTTGTTTTATAAATTATGGATAAATAAATTTGTATAAAGAAATTTATATAAAGAAATTTATAGAAATTTATTCTTTTTTATGGAAATTAAATGATCCATGGAATGGTTTATTTTAATTTTATAAAATCAATTATGAATTGATTTTTCCATAATAAGAAAATTTATAAATTTCTTGTAAAAATTATTCCATAATAAAAGGAGAGATGTATTTGTTTTATTATAAAATTAGTTATAATAAAACTTGGTTTAAACGGAATAATTCATAAAGAAAATTTATAGGATAAATTTCTTATGAAAAATTCCGTTAAAGGGGAGACTTGCCAAGGGAGAGGCTACTATATAAAGGAACCAAGGCTAGGCTTGATTTCCTAAATATATTGATCAAGAGATTAACTCTCTCCCTCTCTCTCTCTAACTCTCTGTCTCTCACTAGGGCCGGCTCCCTTTCTCTCTCTAGGGCTGGCTCTCTCTCCTCCCCTAGGGCCGGCGCAAGCACCTAGGGTGCCCGTGAGTTACCTCCACCAAGTTCGTGCCGAAGAAGAAGAAGAAGCGGATCGCGACTCCTTCCTTCCTTTCCCGGAATTTTGATTCCGTTACTTGGTGGTTAGTTTCCTTTCTTCTCTCTTGATCTTCTAAGTTGTGCCTTTAGAGAATCTAGTAGTTCTCGTCGGCACAAAACTCGTGACTTTGCGAAGTCATCCCGAAGTGAACTCGGCGTGGACGCGAATAGAGGCGGAGCTTCCAAGGGATGCTACGGTTGGATCTCGTCCCTTTCTTCGAGTTACGCGAGGTACAAAGTAAATTAGTTAACCTTTCGCAAAATTTTAATTTATGATCATGTCCACACATCATAAGGTCGCATGCTAGATACGTGGTTGAAAATAATTTAAGAAATTATTTATGCTAATTCTTCCGCTGCACGTAAATATTTTAAAATTTACGAACCCGTATCCTTGTCAACATGCACCCGGTCCCAACAGCTATGTGAGGACATATTGGAAAATCAAAATGGTGATCTGAGTCTCCAGAAAATAAAACAGGAGATCCTAGAAGGAAAGGGTGATGGTTTTCATATCGCCAAAGGGGGGGGTACTATACCTTAGGGATCGTCTATGTATCCCTAATGATCCGGAGCTTCGAAGGAAAATACTGACGGAAGCTCACGAAACCCCTTATTCGATGCATCCAGGATCCACCAAGATGTATCAGGATCTGAAGGAGAGGTTCTGGTGGTCCGGTATGAAGAGGGATGTGGCTCAGCATGTTAGTAATTGCAGGACTTGCCAGCAAGTAAAAGCAGAACACCAACGACCCGGAGGAGTTCTGCAGCCACTTGCAATTTCGGAGTGATAATGGGAAGACATCTCTATGGATTTCATTTCAGGGCTTCCTAGGACTACAAATGGATATGATGCAATATGGGTAATTGTGGACAGGCTGACAAAGTCTGCTCACTTCTTGGCGATCAAGATGACTTATTCGATTGAGCAACTGGCTCAATTATACGTTAAGGAAGTAATTAGGCTTCATGGAGTTCCCAAGACCATCATCTCAGATAGGGATGGTCGCTTTACTTCACATTTTTGGGAATGCGTTCAGAAGTCTCTCGGCACTAAATTGCGATTTAGCACCGCCTTTCACCCTCAGACTGACGGGCAAACTGAACGGGTGAATCAAATACTAGAAGATATGTTGAGAGCTTGTGCCCTGGATTTCAAGGGAAGTTGGTGTCGGTATCTATGCTTAGCGGAATTCGCTTACAATAATAGCTACCAAGCTACTATCGGAATGACACCTTATGAAGCCTTATATGGGAGGAGATGTAGGTCTCCGATCTGTTGGTACGAGGGTGGTGAAAAGAAGGAAATGGGGCTCACAACGGACGTTATCGACAGTGCCACCCGAGCTATACAGAATATTCGACAACGGATAGAAACTGCTCAGAGCCGGTAGAAGAGTTATGCCGATGTCCGGCGTAGACCACTGGAATTTAATGTTGGAGATTGGGTGTTTCTCAAAGTGGCACCTATGAAGGGGGTGACAAGATTTGGGAAGAAAGGAAAACTAAGTCGCGGCTATGTGGGGTCGTACCTGATTCTGAAAAGAGTCGGTAAAGTGGCATATGAGCTAGAGCTGCCTCCAGAGATGTCAGCTATCCATAACGTATTTCATGTGTCCTTGCTTAAAAAGTGTATCCAAATATGGACCAAGTGATCGAGCCACAGACAGTACAAGTGCAGGAGGACCTAAGTTATGAGAGCAGACCTATCCAGATTTTGGATAGGGAAGTCAAGAAGCTGAGGAGTAAGGAGGTACCCTTAGTCAAGGTCCTATGGCAAAGTCAACGGTTCGAAGAAGCTACCTGGGAACGCGAGGACGAGATGAGGCGCAAGTACCCGGAGCTATTCTAAGTTCGAGGACGAACTTTCACGAGGTATGGGGGATTGTAACGACCCGAAAAATTCTCTTAATATTTTCTTAAAAATATTGAGCATGTCTAGATAATTTTTCGAGGGACCTAGAAATATTAATACAAAATTTGGCCTAGAAATCCACATTTTCTCATTTAAATTGAGAAAACTAAGTACTAATGGGCCTTATATGGGCTTTTTAGTACCATAATTATTGGAGAATTTTAGGTAGAATTTAATATAAATATAAATTGATTTTAATTAGGAATATTAGTATGATTATGGGTGAGTTTTAGCATGGTTTCCTATTTAAATTGAGAAGTTAAGTACTAATGGGTCTTATATGAGCTTTCTAGTACCATGATTATGGGTAAATTTTAGGTAAAAATTAATATAAATATAAAGGGGTTTTAATGAGAAATATTAACATAATTATGGGGAAATTTCTAGAGAATTTTCGGAATTTTGGGGAAAATAATAGAAAAATAAAATAAAAATTAGTGCATGGACCAAGGATTTGAACCTTGGACCTCTTGTACAACCATGCATGCTCTAACCAATTCACCTAGCAAGGGAGTGCTATGAGGAAATGAAATGGAGTTTGGTTAAGGCTTAAGGGAAGAGGAAAAGACATCATGACTCTTCACTTACCCTCCTTAATGGGTTATAAAGAAGGGGGTTTGGGAGTTACCTTCTTCCTTCCATCAATTTCATTTTTCTTCCTCCTCCTCCCTCATCCTAGCCGAAACCTCAAGGAGAGGTTCTCCATTGGAAAAGCCCCACAAGAAGGTCTCACCACCAATATCTAAATGTTTTCCAAGGCTACAAGGGCAAGGGGGTTCAAGTGTCCAAGGGATTTACAATTTCCTTCTCTTTTAAGGTCTAAAAATCAAGATTAACCAAGGTAAGACTCCCTCACCTGTGGTATAATAGTTCCGTTTGGATTTTAGCATAATATGAAGTTGTTTGAGATTTTATGTTGGGAAAAAAAAGAAAAGAAGGCATGAACCCCAACCTAGGTTTCGGCCACTAGGATTTTTGGGTCCATGATGATGGTAAAAATCTTCATCATGTTTTCTAATGTGCTCTCATGATGTTTAGAGATTAAATATAATTTTTGAGAATTTTTGGGGTACCCTAGGATCCCATAGGGTTTCGGCCAATCCCATGAACCCATGGGTAGGGTTGAATCTAAACCCTCAAGCATGTGTTTTGTGTATTATCATGATATAAGGGAGATTGAGGGTGACTTATGTGAACTTTTACAAGGCTTTGTGACCCCACAAGTTTCGGCCAAGTTGGATAGTAGGGCAAAAGTCAGGGCTTTCCTCAAGTAAGGGCCCTAATGGCCCCTATAGTATGGTATGGTTGGTCTTTAATGGTTGATTGGGGATCTTAATGGAATTTTTCCATGCACCCATGCCCTTATAGGTTTTGGTCAGCCCTAGGAAGGAGGGCTAAAGGTTAGGGATAACCCTAATCATGAGCCCTAATGGCTTCCTATGGTCTTATGGATAAGGTATGGTTGTTCCTTTACCTTATGCTATCTTACATGTTTATGGAATTGATGGAACTCCACCTTATAGGATTCGGCCAAGCCATGTATCTAGGGTTTGGGGTGGAGTTAGGGTTCGAAGAATCATGGGTTATGCTTATTATGAAGTATATATATAGGTTCAAGCATGTGGTAGAAATTAAGTTACCTATAACCCTAACCTCAAGCACCATGTTTTATGTTTGTATGTTTATGATTGGATGCCATGCTTAATAGGGTTATTTATGAATGTCTTATGTTCTATGCCATGCGCTTGGATAGTAGGTAGCATGTTTATGGAAGTCCTACCTATGTATGCTTATGTTATGTTGAGAACCATGCTATGTTATATGCTCATGTTATGTTAAGAACCATGCTATGTTATTGTGTATGTTCATGATAAGAATGATGCCATGATAAGTATGTTAGGTTTATGTTCATGATAAGAATGATGCCATGATAAGTATGTTAGGTTTATGTTCATGATAAGAATGATGCCATGATAAGTATGTTATGTTTATGTTCATGATAAGAACGATGCCATGATAAGTATGTTATGTTTATGTTCATGATAAGAATGATGCATACCATGTTGAATGAATAAAGATACATGCCATGTTTATGAAAGAAGATGCATACCATGTTTATGAATGAAGATAATGCTCATGCCTTCCAGGCATTATGATGCTATGCAATAAGTATGAACAATGAAAGGACAAGCATGTGTTAAGTCATGCTTTATGTAACATGGTTATGCTATGAATGTCTTCTGAATGATGAAACATGTAAAGTATTTTACTTTATGAATGGGCTTGTACCGGACCGAAGTATGGGTCCAAGGGATGGACACCTTAAGAACGCCTCGGTTATGGACTACCGACTATGCTGTCCACGGTTCTGGCACTACCGGAGCTGTGCAACAGGGATGGGCTCCTTAAGAACGCCTCGGTTCGGGGACTACCGACTATGCTGTCCTTACCCTAGTAGGTCGGGGCTCGCTACCTCGGATTTGCTAGGGATGCGCGCTTATGATGTATGTATGTGGTACAAGCCGGGGACCCCAATGATATGATGATTATGTTTAAACATTTAAAAGTATGTTTTTAAAAAGTTAAGCATCCTTATGTATATGCATTCCACTCATGCATTCATTCATGTTATGCATTATGCTATGCTAATAAGATTTTATGCTTACGCTTCATGTTAAGAAATATGCATGAGAGTAAATGATCTATGTCATGATTATGTTAAGAAGATGCTCATATGCTATTATAGGGAGTATGCCTATGTTTATGCCATACAGGTTGGTTTACACCTTATAGACATGTTTATACCATGCATTATACCATGTTAAGAATGTTTATTATGTTATGTTTATACCATGTATTATACCATGTTAAGAATGTTTATTATGTTATGTTTATACCATGTTTTATGCCATGCTAGGAATGTCTATTATGTTTATGTTTATGCCATGTAGCATGCCATGCTTAGAATGTTTACTATGTTTACGTTTATGCCATGTCTCATGCCATGCTAGGAATATTCACTTATGTTTATGTTCATGCCATGTCAAGTATATGATAAGTGATTCAAGTTGTTATGTTCTGAGTAGAGCACCAAGTATGTTAATGTTTCATGTGCTCATTATGAGATGATGAATGGTTTTTGTGAGTAGGAAAGAGTCTTACTAAGCCTGTGTGCTTATAGTCTTATTTTCTTATACCGCAGATCATTCAAGGGGACAATGAGGAAGCAGCAGGAGGGCAAGAACGCATGTGTGTGGTAGTGACTTGGCCCAGGAAACCATATGTTTACCGTTTATGCTAGAACTTTACTTTGGTTACTTATATGCTTGAATGCTTGAATAATGACTTATGGAACTCTATGAGGTGATGTTAAGTATGACATGATATGATGCTTAAGTATGAAGTCAATATGCCAAGTTTCCATGTCATTATGTTAAGAATGGTAGTAGGGCATGTATGTGTAAGAATAAAGTTATTCCGCTGCCTTATGATGTCTACTTGCCCTACTCATGTTAACGTAACGCCGCTTTATGAAAAAAAAAGCGGGCGTTACACGCTAGGTGCCTAGCAGCCCTTCGCTAGGTCTTCTATGCCTAGCAGCCCTTCGCTAGGTGCCTAGCAGCCCTTCGCTAGGTCTTGGGGTTTTGATTCCTAGCAACCCTTCGCTAGGTGCCTAGCAGCCCTTCGCTAGGTCTTAGGGTTACGATACCTAGCAGCCCTTCGCTAGGTGCCTAGCAGCCCTTCGCTAGGTCTTAAGGTTTCGATACCTAACATCCCTTCGCTAGGTGCCCAGCAGCCCTTCGCTGGGACTTAGGGTTTCGATG
The DNA here is from genome assembly GCA_024364735.1 of Boesenbergia rotunda. Lineage (NCBI taxonomy): Eukaryota > Viridiplantae > Streptophyta > Magnoliopsida > Zingiberales > Zingiberaceae > Boesenbergia > Boesenbergia rotunda. The sequence goes on along the minus strand of JAGFNQ010002882.1, from coordinate 111,709 downwards.
CCTAGATTAACTAGGACTTTTCTTCAGCTTTGGTTACTTCTCTCTTACTCCCCTTTGTCTGTTCAATGTATCACTGACTTAAGTATATTGTCAAACATTAAAACATTTAAAGAGGAACATCATTGATGCAGCTTGCACCAACAATTAGTAAGACCAACCCATCATCCTAAGTAATCCAAATCAAACAGATAGCTCCCAAAGAAACCAGAACAGAGCAAATCCCTACCGAAATTTCCATCTATCAATTACTAATCATCATGTATTAATAAATCTACTTGGCGATAAATAAGATCGTTACCCTTCGCCGGTGTTCCTTCTCCGATGCCTCTCGGAAGTAGGCGGGTGTAGATCGGGTCTGGCGACGCGTGCACAACCAAGGGAAGAAGAAGAGACGGAACAGTCGAATCTAGGAAGAAAACATAGATCATAAGCGACCGATCGATTCGTGTGGCACCGAGATCAGGTGATCTATGTGGCTCTGCGATTGAGAGCTAGGGCACGCCAGATGAGCGATGCAACTTGCCGGGCTCGACACCAACGGAGTGGGGCGGTGTAAGGGTGGTCGGCGGCGTCGGCCGTGGGCTAGGGCTTGCAGGAAGGAAAAGCGGAAGAAGAAGGGGTCGGCCCCTGCGGCTAGGGTTCGCGAGGGGAGGAAGAAGAAGAGAGGTCGGTGCTCGGGTTTGGCTTTGGCTACGCTGCGCTAGGGTGAGCGAAGAGGAACCCTTTAAGTGGGGGTTTTAAGGTGTGGGCTTTTTACCGAAAGGCCCATCAACTTTTAGAAATTTTAATCCTACCCTTAGGGTAAGGATTAAGATGGGACCGATATTGCTGATGGAACAGTAAGATAAATCGGAGCAGGTATAGGCGTCTCCGATGGAACAGTGGAGAAAATCGAAGCAGATCCTAATGGTACTGGATCTGCCGGAGGGGGTACTGCTGCTGACCCGGGAAATAATACCGGAGCGGATACAGCAGGAGGAATAGTAGGAACTACTGACGAAAAAGGGGAAGGGACCCTTTGAGTATGGGAATCCTGGCCCCTCGGAATATCCTGCTGAGTCTGGCTATGACTAACAGACTCTGCCTCAGTGGGTCTCTCAGGTGACCCTGCAGTCTGAGACTCTAAAGCCCTCTTACGAGGTCGTCCCGGACCACGTCTCGGCACAGGAACATGTGCAGCCCAAGTCATACCTGTTGAATTATTACCAAGTATTACAAACAAGATAAAATGGATAACTTTACCAATTTACCTAATTGCCGTCTGGAGAGGTCCTGTCGCTGCCCAGTCCCAAAGTGCAATCACAACAATAAAACTACTCCGAACAAATCCGAAAAAACTCGTAAAATAAGTAGGCATCACAAACCTATGCTCTGATACCAAAATAAATTGGTATCAGATAAACACCGTAAATCCACAAGTCCTTAAGGTATCCGACAAAACCTCGTTCTGATACCAAAATTAAATTGTCACGCCCCGAGACCTAGGAGCCGCTAATCCAATAGAAAATCGGACAGCACCTCCCCTGTCCAGCGGACAATTTACACATACATAACACAAGTATAACAATACCACGCAGTTTATATGTGCCTCAGGCCTCTAATCCAAACAGAATAACAATAGATATGGTAATATGCAAATAAAACCAAAACCCAAGCTTACCTGAGCTGCCAGGGGGCAGGAACGCAACAAAAACCACACACAGTATAACATGTTGGAACCCGGATGGCTAAGGAGGGGGGGGGGTGAATATAGCCAATCACTTGGACTTAAGCACTTATCAAAATTCTGCACTTATACCGTTTACTAGCACAGCGGAAAGAATAAAACAGAATATGCAGAAAACCAAAACCCTAAACTATGAGCAAACACAAGAATGCTAACAAGAGGATTTACAAGGTTCGGGGATAACATGCCCCTACTCCTTGGCGTGCCCGTAAGGTGGGCGATCCCTTGATCGTTAGCAGATCAAGCCCCGGTGAACATCGGATAGAAAGCAACCTCCTTCTCGGTGGAGTAACCTCTCCACAGCATTTCAATCAAGGATATAGTTTAACCACAATGAAACACAAGAATGATCTTACATAGCACTTAGCATAGATAAGAACACAGCAAGCTTCTTCCGAGCTCCACCCAGCGACGATCTCACGTAAGAATCCCTTTCTTCGTGTCTTCTCGCTGTCGGACTCAAAGCCTCTTGTTCCTTCCTCCAAGTGCTCAAGCAAGGGATGGCTGCATCACAGATTGAAGCTGCTTGCTCAAGATGATGAAACTTCTGTACGCACAAGCAAAGTGTGTAGAACACAAACGCGCAGCAAGAACTCAAGCCAGAAGACGATTCAGCGAACTCTCCTCTGCTCTTCTTCTCTACGCCCTTGTGTTTTTCCACTGAGCACAGGTGACACCATCCCACTGCAGCCTCCAGCTGCTTACCTGCCAACGCCATCTACCACTGAGCTCTCCCTGGACTCCCTGAGCTTCCCTCAGCCAAGCTCCAGTCTGCAGCTCCGACCGTTGCAACCTGAGATGGAAAACAGACAAACCTGCTCCAAGGAAAGGCCTCCATTGACTCTCCTTGAGTGTTTGAATCCTTCCCTGTCACCTGCAGCTTAATCAGACATTAGAGCAGTATATCAAATAGAAAATCAAGCATCAGAGATTAAGCGCAGAGAATCGGATACGTTCAGACGTGATCAGAGTGTCTGATAGTGCATTTTGAATTAAAGTGATCGGTCACCGGACCGATCAGAGGGCCTCCTGATCGGTCACCAGACCGATCAGGCTCGGTTCAGACCATCAGGCTCGGTCTTGATCGGTCCCCAACGCTCAATCAAAAATCGCGATTTCTCTGGGACTCTCCTGGACCGATCACCAGACCGATCCCAGGTTGTGGATCGATCACCAGACCGATCCACCCCTTTGCCGGGCGATTTCTGAGCTTCGCAGTCCAACCCTCCTGATCGATCACCAGACCGATCAGAGAGTCTCCTGATCGGTCACCAGACCGATCAGGTCATGACCAGACCGATCAGGCTCTGTCCTGATCGATCATAGTGAGGAACTCACGATGCTTGATCGTTCTCCAGAACGATATGCACAGTGATCCAGATTGGTCACCAGACCGATCAGGAGCAGATCAGCTGGGGAACTCAACCTCACTGTGTGCTCCCTGATCGGTCACCAGACCGATCAGGAGCCAAGCAGTGGGTGAAACACATACTCCCTAATCGGTCACCAGACCGATCCACGAAGGAGCACCGTGCCAACTCCCTGATCGGTCAACAGACCGATCCAGGGGCTCCAACCTAGCCCTCCAAGCTAGGGTTTCATCCAACCTAGCCCTCCAAGCTAGGACCTGACCCTCCAAGCCAGGATTTTTCACCTAACCCTCCAGTTGGGACTTTTCACCTAACCTTCCAAGTTAGGACTTTTCACCTAGCCCTCCAAGCTAGGACTTTTCAGCCAACCTTCCGAGTTAGGACTTTTCCACACCTAGCCCTCCAAGCTAGGACCTGACCCTCCAAGCCAGGATTTTTCACCTAACCCTCCAAGTTGGGACTTTTCACCTAACTCTCCAAGTTAGGACTTTTCACCTAGCCCTCCAAGCTAGGAATTTTCACCCAACCCTTCCGAATTAGGACTTTTCAACACCTAGCCCTCCAAGCTAGGATTTTCCACACCTAACCCTCCAGGTTAGGATTTTCCAACAGCTAGCCCTCCATAGCTAGGATTTTCCATACCATGCCTAATCCCCGATCAGGACTTAATCATAATCATCAACCTAAACTAAAATCGATGTCAACACCAAAACAATAATCAGGGCCAGACTGCTTCAACAATCTCCTCCTTTTTGTTGTTTGACAACCCGATTTTAAGTTTAGGGATTCTCAATCAATTTCTCATCTTTCAGAATCATAGGGGAATCAAGATCCTCCCCCTACAATATAATCATCCTAAACTTAACCAACCAACACTCTCCCACTTTGTCGAACACCGAAAAGGGTCTAGAGGGGCTGTTAAGTTTAACCATACTCCCCTCAACCCTAGGGGTATCCCAAAATAACAAGGATATGATTTAATTTTTGAAAAGCATATGACACATATGACAAAGATAGGGCATGGCAAAACACACATATGTATCATATGGGCAAGACATCATAAGCAAGATCATAATCATGCATAATAAGGCATACACGTAGATAGTAATCATGTGAACATACACATATATGCCAACAATCAAAACATGGTAAGACAAGTATGAAATACATGAAAAGTATCAGATGCATCATATCGCATCAAAGGCAAGACACCCCATAAGAACTGAGCACAATCAAATATGACACTCATCATAATAGTCAATGTCATCAATCCCCCGCGTGGTCATCGTCTGAAGAATCAGCAATATATATAACATTCCCTGGTGGAGGGCTGCTGGGGGACGCACCACCAGGAAACGTATGATAATACCACTCCTCATATCATGTGTCCTGTAGTGCGCTGATCTCAGAGACATCAGATACTAGAGCATCGAGACGGCGATCGAAAGACTGAAACTCTGAGCTGACCTCCTGTCGCCAAAGCTCGGAGATATGCAACTCGCGCTCCATCATCTGCTCTAGCTCCGCAACCTGCCAGCGGAGGTCAGGAGCCCACTCATCATAATCCTCAGCATCAGCGGGCGGCTCCTGATCATGGGCTGCTCCCGGTAACTGCCCCACTTGTCTTCGATCCTTCCACCTTAGCCCCTACGGCCCGACAACAATGCCAGACTGAGCGAGCATACGACGATCCAAGCGGCAGTCCTGTCAAACCATGGGCACAATGCGGCCCTATGAAACATCGATACCTACGGACTGCAGCCAAGCAGTAATGATATGGCCAAAGGGCATGTAAACCGTCTGACCATACATCTGGCTATGGACGATGATGGAGAAATAAAGAGAAGTCACTGGGTCAAAGTCTAACTGTTGATGCATCCCATAGAGCATCAAGCAGTGGAATGTATGAATCTCATCTAGGTGCTTTGTGGTAGCAGGAAGGAGACAGTTAGTGATAATCTTAAACAAAGCATAATCAGTGGGGGAAAGACGGAGAGCAGGAAATGTGGGAAAGTCTCGGTCACGCTCACTGGAACCCCTTGGCCTGGGATGGCCTAGAAAATGCTCATAGATGGAGTCAGGAGTGGCTCCAGCAAAGGGAACTGGAAGAGGATCAGGAAGATAAGGGTAAAGTGAGAAGTTGTTATCGGAACGACGGCAACCAAGAAATGCAGTGAAAGCTGATAGAGTAAAATCAAGATCGACGCTGGCGACACGGGGCCTCCACACCATGCCCTCACCACTGACCATGTTATTATAGAATTCAGAGACCAAATCAAAATTGATTGGCCTCTCAAGGAAAAGAATGGGTTGAAGCTCATAGTGTTCAATGATATGTCGTATCGTAGGACAATGTTCGTAAATGTAGGTTTGGTCCACCGATCGGCATGGCATAAGTTTGAAGGTGTGCCATTGAAAGCCTAGAGCATAATGAATGTTTTGAAATCGAGTATGTGGAGGTGGTGGAGGCCTTAAGGGAGGTGTAGATGATGAAGGGCCTTTGCCCTTTGAGCTTCCCTCCATTGGTTTCTTTCCCTTAGATGATTTTCTAAAGAATGGAATAGATTATGCACATAGTTTAAGTCAATTGAGCAAGAGCGAATTGATCATATGAACATGGATTAATCAAGGACCCAAGATTCAATCACAGGAGAAATAATCAAGTAAGCATAAGGTAGAATTGATCAAAGGAAGGACATGGCAAAGATGGGTCACGGCCAAAACAGGAGGTCACGGCACAATACCAAAACATGGTTAGCCCCAAATACACAATCCATGAACTGATCCAAAAAGAAATTAACCAAAAATGCTTACTTAGGTGCCATTGAAGATGTGTGATGGAGATCTTGAAATCTGGAAGAAAAGGCTTGCACAGGAGAAGCTCTCGGCGCAAGAGATGAACGCAAAAACCTTCAGCGAGAGAGAAACTCGCAGGTAGAAGATAGAGCTCATAGGAACCCTTCTCAGGATTGCACACGCAGAAGCTCATTCGAGGAAGAAGAAGATAGAGGGATCGTTCTCGCACAAGGTGAAGAGACGCAGGTAGTGAGGGTCGGCGCTAGGGCTTGGGAGATGAGGTTTTTCGTGAAGTTATTAGGTTGCTGGATCGGTCCACCAACCGAAATTTAATGTGATTGAACGGATCACCGTTCGATCTGAGAGCGCCCATATCAATCAGGCTTCGGCCTGATCGGACTGGCCTGGTCCTGATTGGTCGGGTGACCGATTAGGCAGGATCCTGATCGATCGGCTGATCGATCAGGATGCGATCAGTAGGGTCGGATGAAATTCGGGAAGCCCCCCTGATCAGTCTCAGGACCGATCACCACAGGGTGCCAGATCGATCCAGGAACCGATCCAGGCTAGCATAGAGTGGTTGGACAAAAATCAGCAAGGTCTCTGCCGACCCCTCTGATCGGTCTGTGGACCGATCAGCCATACTCCTGATCGGTCCAGTGACCGATCAGGGTTACTGATACTCCCAGATATGATCTGAAACTTTCAGTTTCAAACATTTACATGATTTCTGAGGGAATCTGATAGAAAATATCGATCTTGGAAGTGATCCTCTGACTATAATTGATCCCTAAACATGGATCAAAGGTCCTTATGGTTTGAGCAAACACTTTGCTCCATCCAAGTGGAGTCAAACTCAATCAACAATCATCAAATCAAATTCAACCAAGATCATGCCAAATTCAGGTTTCCAATCAAGTTTCCTTGATTGGAATGTCCAAGTATGATCATGGAGCCAAATACGCATATGTTATGCATTGGTTTTCCCCATACTTAGTCACCGAAGTGATTTTTATCTCATCAACTTAATTTCTCAAGGGATGCATTAACATTTTGAGAAATTGAGTTGATCCTAACATCTCACCCTATATCTAGCAAACAAAAACGTTTTGGTAAACCTTATAGTTTGTGTGAGATGTCCCCAAAGTTACCCAATTGTATCCCAACAATTAGAACTCATCATGAAGGGTTTTGAATACATTTAAAAAACTATGAAGCGCAACACATTCCCAATTCCCTTCTTAGGAAACTAAATTCATTTTCAGGGAGTGGTTTAGTGAAAATGTCAGCGAGGTTTAACTTGGACTCTACATGTGAGAGTACAATATCTCCCCTAGCTACATGATCCATATTGAAGTGGTGACACACTTCAATATATTTGGTCCTAGAATGATGGACTGGATTCTTGGTTAGGTTGATTGTGCTAATATTGTCACACAACACTTGCACACCTTTGTAACTCAATCCATAGTCCTCTAAAGTATGAATCATCCATAACAATTGCGATACACTCTCTCCCATAGCAATATATTCTGCCTCGGTCGTGGAGAGAGCAACACAATGTTGCTTCCAACTTAACCAACTAACTAAAGATGATCCTAGAAATTGGCAACCTCCACTCGTGCTTTTCCGATCCAACTTACATCCAGCGTAGTTGAAATCGGTATAGCCAATTAAATCAAATGATTCGTTATGGGGGTACCAAAGACCGACTCCAATTGTGCCTTTAAGATATCTCAAAATTCTCTTAACAGCGATTAGATGAGATTCCTTGGCACTAACTTGATACCTAGCGCACATACTCACAGCAAAAAGAATATCAGGTTGACTAGCTGTGAGGTATAGCAAACGACCTATCATGTTCCAATATTGAGTCAAATCAACGGGTTTACCACTCTCATCACTATCTAGTCTTGTGTTTGTAGCCATGGGAGTGGTCACCTCTTTTGAATCACTCATATTGAATTTACGGAGCATTTCTTGTGTGTATTTCGATTGGTGCACATGGATCCCATCTCGGGTTTGTTTGATTTCAAGTCCAAGGAAGAAAGTCAACTCTCCCACTAGGCTCATCTCAAATTCACTTTCCATGTGTCCAATGAATTCATTTAAATAGCCCTTGTTGATTGAGCCACAGATTATGTCATCGACATAAACTTGGGCTACAAAAATATTATCACTATCTCTCCGTATAAATAGTGTACGGTCTATTTGGCCTCTTACAAAGCCTTTTTCAATTAAAAATGTTGACAACCGCTCGTACCAAGCTCGGGGTGCTTGTTGAAGGCCATAAAGTGCCTTTTTGAGCTTAAATACGTGATTTGTGTTGATGCAGTCTGGCCCGGTTGTTGTTTTGGTATTTGACAATGATTTAAGTTTGGTTGAGCGAATTTGGTTTAAAGTTCTGGTCGGAGACTGGGCATGAAACCCTGGTGAGTGAAGCCAGGTCCTAGCTTGGAAGCTAGGTTGAAATCCCAGTGAGTGAAGCCGGGTCCTGGTGAGTGAAGCCAGGTGATGAAAATCCCAGTGAGTGAAGCCGGGTCCTGGTGAGTGAAGCCAGGTGTTGGAAATCGCGGTGAGTGAAGCCGGGTCCTGGTGAGTGAAGCCAGGTGTTGGAAATCCCGGTGAGTGAAGCCGGGTCCTGGTGAGTGAAGCCAGGTGTTGAAAAGTCCTAATTCGGAAGAGGTGGGTGAAAAGTCCTAGCTTGGAGGGCTAGGTGAAAAGTCCTAGCTTGGAGGGCTAGGTGAAAAGTCCTAACTTGGAGGGTTAGGTGAAAAGTCCCATCTTGGAGAGTTAGGTGAAAAAGTCCTGGTTTAGAGGGTCAGGTGCCTAGCTTGGAGGGCTAGGTTGGATGAAGGTCTAACTCGGAGGGGGTTGGGTGAAAAGTCCTAGCTTGGAGGGCTAGGTGAAAATTCCTAGCTTGGAGGGCTAGGTGAAATGTCCTAACTTGGAGGGTTAGGTGCAAATTTCCAACTTGGAGAGTTAGATTGAAAAATCCTTAGCTTGGAGGGCTAAGGTGAATGAAATCCTAGCTTGGAAGGCTAGGTCTGCGTCCCTGGATCGGTCTGGTGACCGATCAGGGAGTTGGCACGCTGCTCCTTCGTGGATCGGTCTGGTGACCAATCCAGCGATGTCTGATCGGTCTGGTGACCGATCAGGGAGTGTGTGTTTCCATCACTGCACAGCTCCTGATCAGTCTGGTGACCGATCAGGGAGCGAACAGTGAGTTGAGTTCCCCTGCTGATCTGCTCCTGATCGGTCTGGTGACCGATCAGGGATACTGCTCAGATCGGTCTAGTGAGCGATCATTTGTCGCAAGGTTCTCACTATCACCGATCAGGATGACTCCTGATCGATTTGGAAGCAGCCTGATTGGTCTGGTGACCGATCAGGCAGGAGCCTGATTGGTCTGGGGACCAATTAGGAGTGTGCAGAAGACTTCTGGATCGGTCTGGTGACCGATCAGGGTCCTTCCTGATCGGTCTGGTGACCGATCAGGCGCAGAACTTTAATTCAAATACGCTGTCAGAAGCTCTGATCGCGTCTGTTTTCACTGCCGATTCTCTGATACATTGCCGATTCTTGTTGATATGCATTGTTAAGCTTCTATTGGAGTGTGCAGGCTTTACAGGGATGATTCAAACATTGGAGGAGAGTCAATGGGAGGCTTTCCTTGGAGCAGGTTTGGCTGTTTCCTTATTTCAGGTCTCAACGGCGTCTGGAGAGCAGCTGGCAACTGACGGAGGCTCAGCTGGAGAGGGTCTTCAGTGGACTGAGTGCTCAGGGAGTCAGGGGGTCAGGCTGTGGCTTCAGTGGATGCTGATGGAGAGACTGGTGATGGGAGCAGATGCTTAAGACGAGGCTAGAAGCAGAGGAGCGACAACGGAAAAACAGACAGGAACTTGAGGAGTTTGGCTGGGCTGTGTGTTGTGCTCTCTGTTGCTTGGTTCTTGAGCGTTCTTGTTTCATCTTTGTGAGCTATCCTTCTCTTAGTCTCATGAGCTTATCTTGTATCCTATTGAGACGCTTGTGGAGAGGATTCTCCACCGAGAAGGAGGCGCTGTTTTATCCGGGTCACCGGGGCTTGATCTGCCGACGATCAAGGGATCGCCCACCTTACGGGCACGCCAAGGAGTAGGGGCAAGTTATCCCCGAACCTTGTAAGCCACCATTGTTAGCGTATTGATTTGTATTCTTCATTCCCTGCATTTCTGTTTCTGCTGTTATATTTGTATTGCTTCCGCTGTGGCTAACCTAAGTGCAGAGAAATTTGAAAACGACTAAGTCTTGAGGGTCAGGCTATATTCACCCGCCCTCTATAGCCATCTCATTTCCAACAAGTGGTATCAGAGCTTGGGGCTCTGTACACGGCTTAACATCTGAGAGCTTACAACAAGATGGCTGGAAGAGAAGGATTGAGCACAAACCGACTTCCATTCCTCGACGGCACTGATTTTTCATATTGGAAGTCAAGGATGGAGTTCTATCTCAAAACCAACATGAGCTTGTGGTTCTCTGTCAAGGAGGGGTTTTCCCTTCCAAAGGATAATGAAGGAAAGGAGCTTGTGTTTTCCAAGTGGTCAGCTGAGCAAATCCGGAAGGGGGAAGCCAATGCCAAAGCTATTGTCACCTTGCAATGTGGGATGACGAAGGAGGAGTTGATCAAGGTGGGTCCTTTTACAAGTGCTAAGGATCTTTGGAACAAAATCATTGAGCTCCACGAAGGAACTCAAGACACCCGAATAGCCAAGAAGGACCTCCTTCACAGTCAACTCCAAAATCTGTCCATGGAAGAAAATGAAAAGGTAAGTGAACTCCATGGAAGATTCAAAGAGATCCTCAATGGCCTCCACTCCATCAATGAGAAGGTAGAAAACCGGGATCTAGTAAGGTTAGTTCTAAAAGCTTTTCCAAGGAATACATTGTGGTCATCCATGGTGGATACCTATAAGGTTTCCAAGGATCTTTCTTTAGTTAAGTTAGAAGATCTATTTTGTGAAATGGAACTACATGAGATCTCTAACCAAAGCCCAAAAGAGAAAGGGTTGACTTTTGTGGCATGTGACACGAAGAAGAAGAAGGAGAAGGAGGAGGAAAAGAACCACTGTCATGTGACTCTCGTAGCCTTAGAAGAATCATCCAATGAGAGCAGTGATGAATCAAGTGACTCCTTAACCGCGCCTTCATCATCTTCGGATGATGAAGAGGTAATTTCTCCCGAGCTAGATAAGTGCTATAGAGCAATAGCTTGCTTTGTAGCGCCTCGCCTTCTCCTGCCTTAGACGGATCGTTCCTTTTGTCTACTTCTCGACTTCTATGCACGACTAAAAATGCGGAAATCTTTTTTTTTCTTTTTAATCTATTTAAGGATGATATTCTAACTTAAATAGTCATGCATGATACCATGTCACACTTTCTTTCTCAAAAACTCGTAAGAAAATACTTATTGAAACTTGCCTCGCCCAACTCAGCTTACGGGTATCAGTCGACTGATACTGTACCAGTCGACTGATAAGTCTGAAACCTGTTTTTCAGATTCGAAGCCTTGTTTCAAAACTCCACCAAACCTATACTTTCGAGCCATATAAAATCATGACACCATTTCTATACTCTATACCAGTTTTCTAAACAATTTAGCCCATCAAAATGAATCCATAAACTTGAAATTAGGACTTTTGCGGAATTTAGCAAGTTATGAAAAATCTACATAGATTTTAAGCTAGAGTTTGTACCAAACTTAACTTCTAACCATTGAAACTCATCACACAAAATTCTGAAACATCCCTAAGGCATTATCAAATGAGAAAGCAACTTTTCTAAACATACTTAAGCAATAAAACTTGATTCAAAGGGAAATTAATACTATCTTGGCACATGCATCTATTTCTCTAACAAAGTATCAATATTTCAAACTACTCACACTTCTACTCATCCAATGCAATCATAAGGATATGTATGCTAAATGAAATGACATGGAATCTTTACTCTAAGAAATTGAGCATGTAAAACTATCCAAAGCTTAAATGTTCGCTAAACTCCATAAAGCAAGAACTTGAAATTTGAATAAACTAAAACATTGTGATTCAAATAACTAAATTGTCTCGTCTCAAGGATCTCTCCAAAATCAGCCACCACACACACTTTACTCAGCACCGCCTCGTCTCCTTCCTTCAGAATTGCTTGCCTTTACCTTTATCTACAGTAAGAGGAAATGCAACTAGTAAGCAAAAAGCTTAGTAAGTACTATCTAGCTCACAAAATCTCGAAATGTGCAAACATGCTTCTTGAACAATATGAAAATCATATGAGATACTTATATGCTTGAAAGAAAACTAAGAACATGTATAACTCAAAACATGCATACTCAAGCATTAATAAATCTCAATTTACTTTTCTTGGCTCAACTTGAAACTTTAGCTATTCTTTAACTTTTTGAAAACTCTTTAAACTTTAGAAACTTTGCTAAAGCATATACTTGAAAATAATAATCACTCAGATCCACTGAAGACGTAAGTACCATCTCATGCGCGTTCCCTAAAAGGTTGGGGTAGCGAGCCACCAATCCTAATAGAGCAGACCTTGGTCTACCAGGGCCAAGACCTTGGAATTGGACACCTGGATTTCTTTAACGACGCCCTTGGACGCCGGGTACTGGCCTTAGAAAATAAAATAGCTTTTCTTTCTTTTCTTTCTTATCTGTAAATGCCTTGGCATTTTCTCGAGCACATTGCGTGCTAAAATCCATGAGTCTTGACTTTTGGGGATTTCTTAAGGCCTTGGCCTTTTCTTTTCTTATCTGTAAATGCCTTGGCATTTTCTCGAGCACCTTGCGTGCTAAAATCCCTACAAATATCTAGAATATGTCTAAACCATTTTAAAATAATTCTAAGGACTTTAAGAACTAAAAATGGGAATTTTGGGGCGTTACATGCTTGACAAACATGCTCAAAAGGTCTAAGAACAAGATTAAATCCTTGAGATTAGAGGTAGAAAAATTGAAAACCTCTAAGGATGAGGATGCTAATGATTTTCATGATGACTTGCATGTTAAGACCCTTGAAAATGAAAATAAGGACTTGAAGAGCCAAGTTGAAAACCTCAAGAATGTTCTTGAGAAGTTTTCAACAAGCTCTAAAACATTAGATATGATACTCAACTCACAAAGGGCGATGTACAACAAGGTTGGTTTGGGTTACCAACCTAAAGAACCTAGTGTCATATCTTTAATGTCAAGAACCTATTTTAGATCATCAAATGATTCTAAGGTTCGAAAAGTCAAAAAGAAATTGACTAAGGCATGGGTGCCAAAGTCATTCATTGTAGACTCTTTAGGTCCCAAAATTTGGGTACCTAAAACTTCTATCTTTAGAATTGTATAAGCATTATTTGAGGGGGAGCATCTATCAACATGGGAGGTTGATATTTGGTGCTCCAAACCCATGACCAAAAGAAAAAAAATTGTCAATCACATGATTGGTTATGGAAAATTCAAATTCAATGCTTTGAGCTCCATTGTTTTAGATCTTATGACAATATAATCCCTTGGCTAGTGATTTTTATGATATTCATGTGTTAAAATACATAGTCATGGTATAATCTATTTTAGTGTTTAAGTTCTTCCATGATCAAGTATGCCATGATTTTCTTGTATGCATTATGCCAACATGAAGAACATATGGTTTGTGAAAATCACTATGAAAATCTCACAATACATGATTAGACAAAGAACATGAGTTTAAGGCCTAGGCTTAAGCTTTTCTTATTATTTTGGAGATGAACCTAGATGAGTATGCCATGACTTTGGTGTTTGGATGATTAACATTAATCTATGACATGCCCATTTTGATTAAGAACAATATCAACACATAGCTTAAATTGATCATGATGTGAAATAAGCATGTTTTGGAATTTTGATCATCCATTGGAATTGGCACAAACCTAATTTTGGTTACCAACAACATGATCACATAGGTTATGATATTTTAAGTTCCATGACTTGTTTGATTTCCCACTGATCATGCCTTGGCACACATAGACTTTATTCATGTATTGATGTTGATAAATAGCAAAATGCATCCATGCTATCCATGATTATAAACCTTCTGTTCAAATGATGGTATGCATACCTGTCTTGGAATTTTGATACAAACATGTTTTGACATTCAAGTTCATGCTTAGAGCATACTTATCATGCTTTGACATAAATCTGTTTTGAAAACTCAAGATCATGCCAAGAACATGCTTAGAACATAATTGATCAGTCAACCTAGTGTTGGTATACTGATCCATGGAAATTCTTAATGCTTGGTATGAAATGAAGCTTAGTTAAGAGACCCAAATCAGATTGCTTGTTTTGATTAAATGATTTATGGTTAATGGAACTCATTTAGGGAGTAAATCTGATTGTATTAGGGATTAGAGTGATTAAGAGTTGAAACGAACTTGTTTCTGAAACTGATCAGTTTTAGAAACCATTCTGTATCATCCCTGATCGGTCCACCGACCGATCAGGGGTGCTTCTGATCGGTCTGGTGACCGATCAAACCAACTCTGATCAAGGAGCTCCCAAATCATTCCAAATTGATCCAAAACCTCCTCAAGCCAATCTCTTCTCATTGTATCAGTGTAATGATCATACCACAAACAAATCTGATACAAACCAAGTACAATTGAAACATACTTGATCATCCATTGGTACAAACCTAGTACTAAGGGAGCACAAAATTGTTCAAGTAATACAAACCTGGTACTTAATAGTGATTTGATACAAACCTATGTTGGAATGTTCAAATTCATAAGAAAGGGTTTGTTGAGTCATGACTCTTGTTCTTAATGTTGTGTTTCGGAAATTTTTCTGAAATGACGAATATCAATAGAGTCCTCTCTCCTATTATTGGATGCAAATTGTTAATGCAGTCTGATCAGGAACGTATCAAAGTTTTCGAAATTTTTCTGAAATCTGATCGCTCCCCAGACTAATCAGATATCCTTCTGTATCACGTAATCAACAGACCTGGTTCGTCACGGAGACCAATCAGGACTATGTGTCAGATACAGATGCATTCCTTACTTGTCATGTGAAGCATATACATATTTGACCATGATATACTTCTGTATATGTCTTCACATGAAATTTCGAATGTTAATGCAGTCTCATCTTGAATGAATCAGAATTATAGAAATTTTTCTGAAAACTGATTGTTCATAGATACATCAGAAATTTTTCTGTATCGATCATCAGTCTGATGGAACTGCGATAATTATTGCCATATGATGCATATACATTGTTGCCATGATACATTTATGGTATATGTCTATCATATGCAATTCAAAAATCATCCTTTGACTTACTTGTCATATGAAACATATACATGTTTGACCATGATATTATTCTGTATATGTTTTCATGTGCGATTCAAAAAAGAAAAAAAATTACCTTTGATTATTTTGGGTTTGGGGAAAGACCCTTGGTTGAGGGGGAGTTTGATGTTTAAACTTAATAACCATACCCTTTTCGATGTTTGACAAAGGGGGAGAAAATCACTGATTAAGTTTATGGTTATTATAGGAGGAGGATCATGATTCCCCTATGAGAATTGAACGGAGTTCAATTGATTGATACCTAAACTTAAATCGGGTTGTCAAACAACAAAAAGGGGGAGATTGTTGATGCAGTCTGGCCCGGTTGTTATTTTGGTGTTTGACAATGATTTAAGATTGGTTGAGCGAATTTGGTTTAAAGTCCTGGTCGGGGACTGGGCATGAAACCTTGGTGAGTGAAGCCAGGTCCTAGCTTGGAAGCTAGGTTGAAATCCCGATGAGTGAAGCCGGGTCCTGGTGAGTGAAGCCAGGTGATGAAAATCCCGGTGAGTGAAGCCGGGTCCTAGTGACTAAAGCCAGGTGTTGGAAATCCCGGTGAGTGAAGCCGGGTCCTGGTGAGTGAAGCCAGGTGTTGGAAATCCCGGTGAGTGAAGCCGGGTCCTGGTGAGTGAAGCCAGGTGTTGGAAATCCCGGTGAGTGAAGCCGGGTCCTGGTGAGTGAAGCCAGGTGTTGGAAATCCCGGTGAGTGAAGCCGGGTCCTGGTGAGTGAAGCCAGGTGTTGAAAAGTCCTAATTTAGAAGAGGTGGGTGAAAAGTCCTAGCTTGGAGGGCTAGGTGAAAAGTCCTAGCTTGGAGGGCTAGGTGAAAAGTCCTAACTTGGAGTGTTAGGTAAAAAGTCCCATCTTGGAGAGTTAGGTGAAAAAGTCCTGGTTTGGAGGGTCAGGTGCCTAGCTTGGAGGGCTAGGTTGGATGAAGGTCTAACTCGGAGGGGTTGGGTGAAAAGTCCTAGCTTGGAGGGCTAGGTGAAAAGTCCTAGCTTGGAGGGCTAGGTGAAAAGTCCTAACTTGGAGGGTTAGGTGTAAATTCCCAACTTGGAGAGTTAGATTGAAAAATCCTTAGCTTGGAGGGCTAAGGTGAATGAAATCCTAGCTTGGAAGGCTAGGTCTGCGTCCCTGGATCGGTCTGGTGACCGATCAGGGAGTTGGCATGCTGCTCCTTCGTGGATCGGTCTGGTGACCAATCCAGCGATGTCTGATCGGTCTGGTGACCGATCAGGGAGTGTGTGTTTCACTCACTGGACAGCTCCTGATCGGTCTGGTGACCGATCAGGGAGCGAACAGTGAGTTGAGTTCCCCTGCTAATCTGCTCCTGATCGGTCTAGTGACCGATCAGGGATACTGCTAGATCGGTCTAGTGAACGATCATTTGTCGCAAGGTTCTCACTATCACCGATCAGGATGACTCCTGATCGGTCTGGAAGCAGCCTGATTGGTCTTGTGACCGATCAGGCAGGAGCCTGATTGGTCTGGGGACCAATCAGGAGTGTGCAGAAGACTTCTGGATCGGTCTAGTGACCGATCAGGGTCCTTCCTGATCGGTCTGGTGACCGATCAGGCGCAGAACTTTAATTCAAATACGCTGTCAGAAGCTCTGATCGCGTTTGTTTTCACTGCCGATTCTCTGATACATTGCCGATTCTTGTTGATATGCATTGCTAAGCTTCTATTGGAGTGTGCAGGCTTTACAGGGATGATTCAAACATTGGAGGAGAGTCAATGGGAGGCTTTCCTTGGAGCATGTTTGGCTGTTTCCTTGTTTCAGGTCTCAACGGCGTCTGGAGAGCAGCTGGCAACTGACGGAGGCTCAGCTGGAGAGGGTCTTCAGTGGACTGAGTGCTCAGGGAGTCAGGGGGTCAGGATGTGGCTTCAGTGGATGCTGATGGAGAGCCTGGTGATGGGAGCAGATGCTTAAGACGAGGCTAGAAGTAGAGGAGCGACAACGGAAAAACAGACAGGAACTTGAGGAGTTTGGCTGGGCTGTGTGTTGTGCTCTCTGTTGCTTGGTGCTTGAGCGTACTTGTTTCATCTTTGTGAGCTATCCTTCTCTTAGTCTCGTGAGCTTATCTTGTATCCTATTGAGACGCTTGTGGAGAGGATTCTCCACCAAGAAGGAGGCGCTGTTTTATCCGGGTCACCGGGGCTTGATCTGCCGACGATCAAGGGATCGCCCACCTTACGGGCACGCCAAGGAGTAGGGGCAAGTTATCCCCGAACCTTGTAAACGACCATTGTTAGCGTATTGGTTTGTATTCTTCATTCCCTGCATTTCTGTTTCTGCTGTTATATTTGTATTGCTTCCGCTGTGGCTAACCTAAGTGCAGAGAAATTTGAAAACGACTAAGTCTTGAGGGTCAGGCTATATTCACCCCCCTCTATAGCCTTCTCATTTCCATCAGTTTGGAAATTCGGAACTCTCAAACCCCGGAGGTTGTTCGACATAGACCTCTTCTCTAATCAAACCATTTAGAAAGACCAATTTGACATCCATTTGATATAACTTGAAACCTCGATGTGCTGCAAATGCTAGCATCAATCGGATGGACTCTAATCGTGCCACAGGAGCATAGGTCTCATCATAATCAAGGCCTTCAACTTGACTGTAGCCCTTGGCTACTAAGCATGCCTTGTTTCTAATGATTTCTCCCTTATGGTTCAATTTATTTTTGAAGACCCATTTGGTTCCAATGATGGTGGTCTTCTTAGGACTAGGGACTAAGTCACAAACTTGACTTCTTTCGAATTGACCTAGTTCGTCTTGCATTGCAATGATCCAATTAGGATCATTTAATGCTTCATCAATTTTCCTAGGTTCAATTTCGGAAATTAAGGCAACTTCATTAGCCTCATTCCTAAAGAATGATCTAGGTCTAACCCCATGATGGATGTCTCCAACAATTTGGTCTTGGGGATGACTAGAGGCTAATCTAGTTTGCCTAGGTGTTGGTGTTGCTTCTTGAATGGGTTCACTAGACACAAGCTTAGCCTCAGGATCCAGCTGATTAATGGGTTATCTAGTCTCACCGTCATCAGACTCATCACCATCAACAACATTTAGAGTTTCATTCAAACTTAGTCTCCTAAGTTCGAATTGGACTTCATCTTCTGGTTGTTCATTGGCATTTGGAATTTCCTCAAAGACAACATCAGAAGACTCTTCAACCAATCTAGACTTCTTATTGTAGATTCGGTAGGCTTTGCTAACTAGGGAATACCCGACTAGTATCCTTTCATCAGCCTTCGCCGTGAACTTCCCAAGGTGATCCTTGGTGTTTAGGATGAACACCTTACAACCAAACACCCTAAGGTGTTTAACCGTAGGTGGTTTCCCAAACCAAAATTCATGGGGAGTCTTTCCTAAGAACCTATGGATGAGGACTCGATTTTGCACATAGCAAGCTGTATTTACAACTTCGGCCCATAAGTAACTCGGTAGTGAGTACTCATTAAGCATGCTTCGTGCAGCCTCTTGTAAAACACAGTTCTTCCTCTCTACAACACCATTTTGTTGTGGTGTTCTAAGAGTAGAGAACTCATATCTATACCCTCTATCTTGACAAAATTTTAAGAATCGTTGATTTTGAAATTCACCTCCATGATCACTTCTAATTGTCTTAATTGTTGATGATTTTTCATTTTCAACTCTTCTACAAAAAGAAATGAAAACATCTAAGGTTTGGTCCTTATATTTTAGAAAATAAGTCCATGTATATCTAGTAAAGTCATCAATGATAACAAAGCAATATCTACTTCCATTCAATGATATGATAGTGCTACAATCAAATAGATCCATGTGAAGTAAATCTAAAGCGGTAGATGTACTTACAGCGCTTTTACCTTTATGTGCAGATTTTGTTTGCTTACCCATTTGACATGCATCACAAATCTTTTCTTTTTCATACTTGATGCTTGGTAAGCCACGAACTAATCCCTTGTTGGCCAACTTCCGGATGTTCTTCATGTTAACATGTGCAAGTCTCCGGTGCCAATGGGTGGACTCTTCTTCTTTTGACATGAGACACTTAGCAAAAGCATTAGTAGCACTTTTAAATGAAACTTGATAAATATTGTCTACTCTTGTTCCTACTAGTACCGTGTCCAAGGTGTCATGTTGTCTAACTAGATATTGACTTGGTTAAAAATCAATTGTTTAATCCATGTCACACAATTGACTGACACTTAGGAGATTAAATGTCATCCCCTTGACTAGAAGGACATTTGAAATTCTAAGACATTCGGATATTTGAATGTCTCCTATTCCTATGACCTTAAGACTACCATTGTTACTAAATGAAACATTACCTCTACTTTTCTTGTGAAGTGTGGTAAACAATGATCTATCCCCGGTCATGTGTTTGGAGCATCCCACTATCAACGAACCAAGTTGATAGATGCTCCCACTCAATCATAACCTACACAATTCGAAAAATAGAAGTTTTAGGTACCCAAACCTTGGGACCTAAAGCACCTACTAAACAAGACGTAGGCACCCATGCCTTGACATCTTTCTTTTGAACCTTGGGTGTCCTAGATTGTCTCATATCAGTCCTAGACATCAAAGACACAAATGAATGTTCTTTGGGTCGGTAACCAATATCGGCCCTATTGTTGACTGCCCTTTGGGCATTCAAGATCATGTCTAGGGTCTTTAAGCTAGTTGAGAACTTCTCAAGAATATTCTTGAGTCTCTCAACTTCACTCTTCAATGATATGTTTTCATCCTCTAGCAATTCATCATGCAAATCATCAACATTCTCAACCCTAGAGGATTTCAAATTTTCAACCTCAAGTTTCAATGATTTAATTTCATCCTCTAACATTTCAGCATGCAAATCATCTATGTTATCATTCCTAGATGACTTCAATTGTTCAATTTCTAATTGAAACGATTTAACCTTATTTTTTGACTTCTTCAACATATTGGTTAAACATGCAATAGCTCTATAACATTTCTCAAGTTCGGGAGAAGTTACCTCTTCATCATCCGAAGATGATGAAGCCGCGTTTGAGGAGTTGGAAGATTCATCACTGCTCTCTTGATCTCCCAATGTCATGAGTGCTACATGGCTTGTGCTCTTTTCCTCCTCTTCATCCGATGAGCTCAAGGATGATTCATCCCAAGTGGCCTTCAAAGCCTTCTTCTTCTTCTTGGATTTTTCTTCTTTCTTTTTGGATTTCTCCTCGTTCTTCTTTACCTTTGGGCATTCACTCTTGAAGTGCCCTTTCCTACCACACTCAAAACAAGATACATTAGTCTTATCAACTTTAGCTTCACTAGGGTTACCTTTACCCTTGAAGCGTCGACCCTTCTCATCATTCTTCTCACAAAATTTGCCATCTCGGAGGAAGAAGACCCGCTGCCATCTTCCTCGGAATCGGACTCGGATTCGGAAGAGGATGAAGATGAAGAGACCTCCTTCTCCTTCTTCTTCTCCTTTTTCTTCTTATTGGATCGTTCCCCTGCAACTAAGGCAATCCCCTTCTCCTTGGGGCCTTTGTTAGCCATTTCATGTAATTCCATATCACAAAATAGATCATCTAGTTTAACAATTGATAAATCCTTGGAAACTTTGTAGGCATCCACCATGGATGACCACAAAACATTCCTTGGAAATGCTTTTAGCACATACCTCATAAGGTCGCGATTCTCGACCTTTTCATCAATAGAATGAAGCCCATTGAGGACTTCCTTGAACCGGCTATGTAACTCACTTACGGTTTCATTGTCCTTCATGTAGAGATTTTGAAGTTGATTGAGGAACAAGTCCCTCTTGGAGATTCTTGAATCTCGGGTGCCCTCGTGAAGTTCGATGAGCTTTTTCCACAAGTCTTTTGCACTTGTGAATGGACCAACCTTAATGAGTTGATCCTTGTTCATACCGCATTGTAGAGTGACGACTGCCTTTGCGACGGCTTCACTCTTTCGAGTTTGTTCAGCCGTCCACCGCCACGACTCAAGTTCTTTGCCTTCATCATCCTTAGGAGGGGTGAAACCCTCCTTCACCACGAACCAAGTGTTGATGTCCATCTTCAAATAATACTCCATCTTCAATCTCCAATATTGGAAATCTGCGTCATCGAAGAAGGGAGGTCGGGTGGTGGAAAAACCTTCTCTCAACGCCATGGATGATAGCTCTCGGTTGTTAATCCGCAAAAATAGAGCCCCAAGCTCTGATACCATTTGTTGGAACCCGGATGGCTAGAGAGGGGGGGTGAATATAGCCAATCACTTGGACTTAAGCACTTATCAAAATTCTGCACTTAAACCGTTTACTAGCACAGCGGAAAGAATAAAACAGAATATGCAGAAAACCAAAACCCTAAACTATGAGCAAACACAAGAACGCTAACAAGAGGATTTACATGGTTCGGGGATAACTTGCCCCTACTCCTTGGCGTGCCCGTAAGGTGGGCGATCCCTTGATCGTCGGCAGATCAAGCCCCGGTGAACACCGGATAGAAAGCAACCCCCTTCTCGGTGGAGTAACCTCTCCACAGCGTTTCAATCAAGGATATAGTTTAAGCACAATGAAACACAAGAAAGATCTTACTTAGAACAGACAAGAACACAGCAAGCTTCTTCCGAGCTCCACCCAGCGACGATCTCATGCAATAATCCCTTTCTTCGTGTCTTCTCGCTGTCGGACTCAAAGCCTCTTGTTCCTTCCTCCAAGTGCTCAAGCAAGGGATGGTTGCTTCACATATTGAAGTTGCTTGCTTAAGATGATGAAACTTCTGAACGCACAAGCAAAGTGTGGAGAACACAAACGTGCAGCAAGAACTCAAGCCAGAAGTCGATTCAGCGAACTCTCCTCTGCTCTTCTTCTCTACTCCCTTTTGTTTTTCCACTGAGCATAGGTGACCATCCCACTGCAGCCTCCAGCTGCTTACCTGCAATGCCAGCTACCACTGAGCTCTCCCTGGACTCCCTGAGCTTCCCTCAACCAAGCTCTAGTCAGCAGCTCCAGTCTGCATCTCCGGCCGTTACAACCTGAGATGGAAAACAGACAAACCTGCTCCAAGGAAAGGCCTCCATTGACTCTCCTTGAGTGTTTGAATCCTTCCCTGTCACCTGCAGCTTAATCAGACATTAGAGCAGTATATCAAATAGAAAATCAAGCATCAGAGATTAAGCGCAGAGAATCGGATACGTTCAGACGCGATCAGAGCGTCTGACAGTGCATTTTGAATTAAAGTGATCGGTCACCGGACCGATCAGAGGGCCTCCTGATCGGTCACCAGACCGATTAGGCTGGGTTCAGACCGATCAGGCTCCATCCTGATTGGTCCCCAATGCTCAATCAGAAATCACGATTTCTCTAGGACTCTCCTGGACTGATCACCAGACCGATCCCAGGTTGTGGATCGATCACCAGACCAATCCACCCCTTTGCCGGGCGATTTCTGAGCTTCACAGTCCAACCCTCCTGATCGGTGACCGGACTGATCAGAGAGTCTCCTGATCGGTCAGCAGACCGATCAGGTCATGACTGTTAGGACCGGGTGCATGTTGACATGGATGCGGGTTCGTAATTTTAAAATTAATTACGTGCAGCGGAAGGTTTAACATAAATAATTTCTCAAATTATTTAACCACACATCTAAGCATGCAACTTTATCTTGTGTAGACATGATCATATATTTAAAATTTTACAGAAATGTAAACTAATTTACGTATTACCTCGCGTAACTCGAAGGAAGGGACGAGATCCAACCGTAAGCGTCCCTCGGAAGCTCCGCCTCTATTCGCGTCCACGCCGAGTATCTTCGGGATGACTTCGCAAAGCCACGAGTTTCGTGTTCTCGAGAACTACTAGATTCTCCGAGAATGCGACAAGAAAACCAAGAGAGAAGTAATCACATCAGAAAAACTCACCACCATGGTTGGCCAGAATCACAATTCCGGTGAGAAGGAGGAAGATGACTTGCCCCCAATCCCAAGGTGATAATAGCCGGACAGGAAGATCGTCCCAACGGAAGAACTTTATCGCCTCGGTGCTTCTCCTTGTGCTCACGACAAGAAGAAGGGAGAAGAGCCTTATGGTCAGCCAAGAGAAAGAAGGGAGGAGAGGGAGAGAGCCTAGGCAACAATACTTCGATTGATTTCCAAGCCTTACCTTAGGTCCTTTATATAGTGGCCTCTCAACCGCCATGTCTCTTTTTTCTTATGGTATAAATTTTCTATGACTTATTCCATCATGTCAAGTTTTATCATATTTTAATTCATGATAAAAACCGACCAAGTCTCCTTTTTTCTTATGGAATAAATTTTCTTATCATGGTAAATCAATCCTTGATTGATTTTATAAAATAAAATAAACCAATCCATGGTTCATTTTAATTTCCATGAAAAATAAACCAAACCTTGGTTTATTATATAAAAATTTATATCATCCATAATTTTATAAAACAAACCACACTTGGTTTATTTTATAAATTGAACCAAAAATTTGGTTCTCTCCCTTTGTTGTGGCCGGCCAAGCAAAGAGGATGGAGACCCTCTTTGGCCGGCCCATCCAAGCCACGCCCCAATGAATTAAACTTATTTAATTCATCTATTAAGTCTTCAAAAGACTTAGCCATTTTACGCTTCCGATGCGTCTCTGAAAAATTCAAATTCGACTTATCGTTTGGCTTAACCAAACTTAATCTCTCTTCATTGGAAAATCTAATTTTCAACTCGTTTTAAATCCCTCGGATTACTCGTAGTGCGTGTGACTAAATAGGCTTTCGATTTATGTTAGCCGTCTATAATTAACCAATTATAGAACGATCATGAGTGGCACCTAGTAGTACATCATGATCCCTAATTAATCGAAAGATCAACGGTTGGCCTCAAAAACTATTCTGAAACCCTTCTGCAGCTTTAATGAATCGTGCCTCATTCCCTTCACCATCTTATACCCACTTGGTTCAGGACATGGTCTATGTGTGTCGTCCCCACTAGGCTGACTACGTCACACCTAGCCCAAGTAACGTTTTCTCGTCCTACGGATTCTAATTACTCTCATGTATTTAAGAGATTCATACTCTGAACATGTCATGCTCTGGCCAGAGGCTTCGAGTAATAATCCGACGATAGGCCTTGGGTATACATCTCCTCGCAAGGAGTGGTGAATCCTTTGTAGGCTGTTCAAACATCTTCAGACACTTCGGCTTATACCTAATCATCCTGGGTCCACACCTCCTTGGAGATGCTTGCTTAAGATGTCAAAGTATAAGTCTTCATGACCAAGATGACTTGAACATCGCAAGTCAAAGGAACATCGCACTTAAGCTGCAGTAAGAACTTCATTGACATATCTATATATAGACTATCATATGAAGTTTTACAGTTAGTCACTCCAATGAACTAGTTCCCTTAACTAGCATTCATGTTTATCTCCGGACATCCCAATGTCACCAGCCAGTGAGAATCAGCTGATTAGAGAATAACCCATGCTAGTCTCAACAGAATTGATAGTGTTCGTATTTATCAATTCATCGACTAGGGACAATTTCAATACTTCACAATTGCACATGTAAAGATAATCACTAGTTGTGAATTCATCACAAATTCTCTCATGCTGTGAATTGTATTGCGGACATTCAGTAAATGAGTTTAAGATCTCAATCAAATACATAAGCATGTATACTCAAATAGTGAATATTCATTTATTAAAATAAATGATTACAATCATAAGGCAATCCCTTAGGACACTTTTCTCATATCCCTTAGGACCTTTAAAACAAGTCGCCTCCTGGCTGTGGCGGCTAGGTCACGCGTAGGGGAGAGGAAGGGAAGGAGTCGGCGCGTCGGCGGCTAGGGCACGCGAGAGGAGGAAGAAAATGAAGGAAGGGGCGGCTTGGATTCGGCGGCGGCTAGGGCACAAGGGGAGGAGAGTAGGCGCGAGGGGGGGGGTTGCGGCCGAGACCTTTACAACAAAAAGGGGTCATTTTACAAAAAGGCCCTTCACATTTCCTCAATTTCCTATTAAACCCTTATGGTTAATGTTTTAACCATTTAATCCCTCTCTTTTAGTATAATCCCTAACTCTGCCCATATAATTTTCGAAAAAATTTTATTCTATCGATTTTTAATTGGTCGTATTTAACATTCTCCCCCTCTAATAATAATTTGGTCCCCAAATTTCGTTCATTACCCACAGCAGATTCTAACTACGTATAGGTAGTATAAATGTTGAACGAAATCTAACCATGCTTCACCAAATTTTCTAGAAATAAATATCTCAAATAAGTATCGCAGGGGTCTCCCCTAACCTCTATTTGATAACCCGTATCCCTACAACCGGTAGGGACACTCCCAAAACTCCATGATCAAATCTTAAGTATGCTATGGATACTACCCAAGTATATCCGAAATAAGTACGAAGAGAACTATCAATATTTATCACTAATTTAGCTGAAAATGCGTATATGAATCTCATACCGTGAAAGGTCGATCCGTCGATCCGCGGTGTCTCCTCTCTGACGCCAGCAGAAACTCAACCCATCTCTGGTGGTGGTGGCATCGTCGAATACTGTTGAGACGAAACCTGAAACTGAGGCTGAGGCTGCGGAGCTAACCCTCCAACAAGGTGCTGAGGCTGCGAAGCGATCCCTCCATCAGGCTGCTGAGGTGGATACATCGTAGACGGATATGCTGAATAAGTCTGATGCTGAGGGATAAACTACTGTTGAGGTCCTACCTCTAAACTTTGAGCTATAGGTGGGGTATAGCTGGCCTCATATCCCGGCATAAAATAGGCACGTGCTCGAGGGGTGAATGGTGGCTGACGGAAAGAAGACTATGTCCTGTGCCCTCCCCGCTGAGATCCTGACTGTCCAGAATGTCCACTCTGACTAGCAGCTCCAGTCTTCTCGTTCTGTGCCTTCAGTGCACAGTCTCGGCTCAGGTGTCCTGGACGCTTGCAATAGTAGCAAACTGAATGCTCCAATGGACAATCCGCCCTAATATGCTCTTGAGATCCACACTGTACACAGTGTAATCCATCAGTAAACTTCTCCCGATTCTGCTGAGACCGGAAGGGTCCTGCTGAAGAACGACTCGACTTCTGGAGTCTAAATGATGCCTCAAAGGTGCTCTCACTGTCGCACTTCTGCCCAGTGGTCTGCGATTGTTGAGTTTGAATTGAGTCATGTATGACTTGCTTACCCTTCCCCATATCTCCAAACAGTCTATGCTGGGTCATCTCGATAACAAGAGCTCGCTCTAACTCCTCTCGGTAGGATGTAGCAACAAATCCTGACATACGAACCTGAATAAACGCGGCTAAACCCTGGTGAAACTGCGTCATCCTCTTTATGTCATCGGCAACCATATGAGAGCAGTACTCTGCTAGGTGGTTAAACTCCGCCTCATACTCTAGTATAGATCGATCTCCCAGCTGGAGATTTAGAAATTCCTGTCGCCTTGCCATTCGAAATGTCGCTGGAAGATACCTCGCCACAAATGCCTCTCTGAAGGTGTCCCATGTGATGTACTGCTCACCGATGATAGTCTGCTGCGTAGTCCACCAAGTATACGGCTGATCTCGCAGATGATAAATGGCCAGCTCGGCCTTCTCCCAGTCCGAACATGTCACATATCGAAAGGTGCTCTCTAATGTCCTTATCCAAGATCGGGCCACGGCCGGATCCGGTCCTCCATGGAATAACGTGAACCGACCCTTTACAAATTCTGCCTGCATCGGAATTCGGGCTCGGTCCACAACGCCACCTGTAGAAGCAGATACCACAGGGGGCACAATGGGGAATACCGGAGCAGGGACCATGGATGAAGCCGTCGGCAGGATCGGGACGGACACTGCAGGTGGTACCGTAGGTACTGCAGGAAATCCGGGGGTAGCTAATGCGGGTGAGACTAAAGGGAGCATCGGGGCCTGCATTATAGTCGGAGCAGTGGGGTATGTTGAAGTAGTCGTACTCGGGGGAGCAGTAGAATACATCGGAGCAGGCATCCCAGGTGGAATAGTCGGATAAGATGGACCCGGTACCGCTGGTAGAATCGCAGAATAAAGTGGAACCGGTACTGCTGGTCGAACAGTAGGATAAGATGGGACCGGTACTGCTGATGGAGCAGTAGGATAAATCGGTGCTGGTATAGGCGTCTCCGATAGAACAGTGGGGAAAACCAAAGCAGATCCTAATGGTACTGGATCTGCCGAAGGGGGTACTGCTGCTGACCCGGGGAATAATACCGGAGCGGATACAACAAGAGGAATAGTAGGAACTACTGACGAAAAAGGGGAAGGGACCCTCTGAGTATGGGAATCCTGGCCCCTCGGAATATCCTGCTGAGTCTGGCTATGACTAACAGACTCTGCCTTAGTGGGTCTCTCAGGTGACCCTGCAGTCTGAGACTCTAAAGCCCTCTTACGTGGTCGTCCCGGACCACGTCTCGGCGCAGGAACATGTGCACCCCGAGTCATACCTGTTGAATTATTACCAAGTATCACAAACAAGATAAAATGGATAACTTTACCAATTTACCTAATTGCAGTCTGGAGAGGTCCTGTCGCTGCCCAGTCCCAAAGTGCAATCACAACAATAAAACTACTCCGAACAAATCCGAAAAAACTCATAAAATAAGTAGGCATCGCAAACCTATGCTCTGATACCAAAATAAATTGGTATCAGATAAACACCGTAAATCCACAAGTCCTCAAGGTATCCGACAAAACCTCGCTCTGATACCAAAATTAAATTGTCACGCCCCGAGTCCTAGGAGCCTCTAATCCAATAGAAAATCGGACAGTACCTCCCCTATCCAGCGGACAATTTACACATACATAACACAAGTATAACAATACCATGCAGTTTATATGGGCCTCAGGCCTCTAATCCAAACAGAATAACAATAGATATGGCAATATGCAAATAAAACCAAAACCCGAGCTTACCTGAGCTGCCAGGGGGCAGGAACGCAGCAAAAACCACACATAGTCCAACATAGGACTCAAAAGTACAATCCCATAAAGCCAACCACAAACTACAAATCCACGATAATCCAGTGTAACGAAATAAAACATAGCATGGTCCAAAAAATAGAAAGTAACTCATAAAACCAATGCAGCTGTAGTAGCAAGCATGGGACTGGCGACTTGGACCTCCTGGCAGAAATCAACCTGAAATGAAAAAGTATGGCAACGGTGTGAGTCCATAAACTCAGCGAATACCCAGCAGATATGCATAGTACGTTACAATAACAATAAGGGTTTACGCTAATATAGTCTCATATAAACAATCGAAAGGGTATACTAAAGATACTAAATGCAGGTACATACCCGAATCCATCTATCCTGCAAAAAGGTGTGAAATCAATCCCTATGGAACAAGTATAACATATATCCAAAGTAGACAAATCTCCAGTATATGCATGTCAATCAAGTGCAAAAATCAAATGCAGCAAACAATGCACGATGCAAAATATGCACATGGTGCAATGATATGTGTCACCCCTGACGCCAGTCAGGAACCGTCCACCTATCATAAATGAACGTCCGCGTGGGTAGGGCTATGATAACTGTACGCACCCTACTATCACTGCTCCTGAGTGACCGAGTGGACAGGATGCTAGCGGAGGTCACTCTCCTACCCCAAGCAATGGGGGAGTCTAGCTCTCATCTTCTCGTGTCTCAGGACGAGAAGGGATCCCTGACTGCTACCACGCACCGGAACCACCCTCCAAATAGTGACCGTGTGGAGCAATACAGGGCAAATGCACACACCCTATGGTAGCCACTACCTCTGAGTGAATGTGTGTGCATATCCTCATGTAACTGACAATGGGCTCAGACTACATAGGAGCCGATGATCGTCAACATACAACAATGCAATGATGGTGCATGACCCAAACACATACAACACCCACCAAGTCCTCAACTAACACCTCAGTGTGCTTGGTATAGGTCTGAATCCTATATCATGGGATACAAGTAATCTACTATGTATACTGAAAAAGTAACCAAGGATCTATAAATATCAAAATGCAAGAGGGAACATATCACAACCTCTACGTACACATCTATACACGTAACAACTATTGAGACTGTATGAAGCTAAAAGGAAGATAACCTCAAGGATAGGTAACAGATATCAAATACATGTATACTAAGGCAGATATAAATGACTATTGAGACTGTATGAAGCTAAAAGGAAGATAACCTCAAGGATAAGCAACAGATATCAAATACATGTATACTAAGGCTGTAACGACCCGGAAAATTCTCTTAATATTTTCTTAAAATATTGAGCATGTCTAGATAATTTTCCGAGGGACCTGGAAATATTAATACAAAATTTAGCCTAGAAATCCATATTTTCTCATTTAAATTGAGAAAACTAAGTACTAATGGGCCTTATATGGGCTTTTTAGTACCATAATTATTGGAGAATTTTAGGTTAAAATTAATATAAATATAAAGATGTTTTAATGAGAAATATTAACATAATTATGGGGGAATTTTTAGAGAATTTTCAAAATTTTGGGGAAAATAAAGGGAGAAATAAAATAAAAATAAGGTGCATGGACTAAGGATTGAACCTTGGACCTCTTGTACAACCATGCATGCTCTAACCAATTCACCTAGCAATGGAGTGCTATGAGGAAATGAAATGGAGTTTGGTTAAGGCTTAAGGGAAGAGGAAAAGACACCATGACTCTTCACTTACCCTCCTTAATGTGTTATAAAGAAGGGGGGTTGGGAGTTACCTTCTTCCTTCCATCAATTTCATTTTTCTTCCTCCTCCTCCCTCATCCTAGCCGAAACCTCAAGGAAAGGTTCTCCCTTGGAAAAGCTCCACAAGAAGGTCTCATCACCAAGATCTAAAGGTTTTCCAAGGCTACAAGGGCAAGGGGGTTCAAGTGTCCAAGGGATTTACAATTTCCTTCTCCTTTAAGGTCTAAAAATCAAGATCAACCAAGGTAAGACTCCCTCACCTGTGGTATAATAGTTCCTTATGTTTTTAGCATAATATAATGGTTGGTTTTTGGGATTGATGTTGAAAGAAAAAAAAACCAAGAACCCTAGTCCTAAGGGTTTCGGCCACCAAGGACTTTTGGGTCCATGAGGATGCTAAAAATCTTAATCATGTTTCTAATGTGTTCTTATAATGTTTAGAGAATAAATATAATTTTTGGGAAATTTTTGGAGTACCCTAAGACCCTTTAGGGCTTGGGACTATTCAAGGATTCCATGACTAGGGTTGGTTTTAACCCTTCAAGTATGTACTTTGTGTATTATCATGATATAAGGGAGATGGAGGATGATTTATGTGAATTTTCACATGGCTTAGAGACCCTACAAGTTTCGGCCAAGATTGATAATAGGGCAGAAAGTTAGGACTTGCTTCAAGTAAGGGCCCCAATGGCCCCTATGGTATGGTATGATTGGTGTTCAATGGTTGATTGGGGATTTTAATGGAATTTTTCCATGCACCCATGGCCTTATATGTTTCGGCTAGCCCTAGGAAGGAGGGCTAAAGGTTAGGGATAACCCTAATCATGAGCCCTAATGGCTTCCTATGGTCTCATAGATGATGTATGGTTGTTCCTTTACCTTATGCTATCTTACATGTTTATGGAATTGATGGAACTCCTCCTTATAGGTTTCGGCCAAACCATGTATCTAGGGTTTGGGGTGGAGTTAGGGTTCAAAGAATGATGGTTTATGCTTATCATGAAGGATATATATATATAGGTTCAAGCATGTGGTAGAAATCATGTTACCTATAACCCTAACCTTAAGCACCATGTTTTATGTTGTATGTTATGATTGGATGCCATGCTTAATAGGGTTTATTATGAATGTTTATGTTCTATGCCATGTACTTGAATGGTAGGTAGAATGTTATGGAAATCCTACCTATGCATGCTTGAGATAGATACCATGCTTAGGCATGAAATGCAATGTTTACCTTATGTATCATGATCATACAAGCTCTATGTAGTAGGATAAATGTTTATGAAAACATGTCATGTTCGATGCAATGCTTACCTTATATGCTATGATCATGCAAGTACTAGGAATAGGAATGATGTTTAGGTATGCATGCCATGTTTTATGTATGAAGATGAATGCCATGTTGTATGAATAATGATGCATGCCATGTTGTATGAATAATGAACCATGCCATGTTGTATGAATAAAGATGCATGTCATGTTTATGAAAGAAGATGCATACCATGTTTATGAATGAAGATAATGCTCATGCCTTCCAGGCATCATGATGCTATGCAATAAGTATGAACAATGAAAGGACAAGCATGTGTTAAGTCATGCTTTATGTAACATGGTTATGCTATGAATGTCATATGAATGATGAAATATGTAAAGTATTTTACTTTATAAATGGGCTTGTACCGGACCGAAGTATGGGTCCAAGGGATGGGCACCTTAAGAACGCCCCGGTTATGGACTACCGACTATGCTGTCCACGGTTCTGGCACTACCGGAGCTGTGCAACAGGGATGGGCTCCTTAAGAACGCCTCGGTTCGGGGACTACCGACTATGCTGTCCTTACCCTAGTAGGTCGGGGCTCGCTACCTCGGATTTGCTAGGGATGCGTGCTTATGATGTATGTATGTGGTACAAGCCGGGGACCCCAATGATATGATGATTATGTTTAAACATTTAAAAGTATGTTTTTAAAAGTTAAGCATCCTTATGTATATGCATTCCACTCATGCATTCATTCATGTTATGCATTATGCTATGCTAATAAAGTTTTATGCTTACGCTTAATGTTAAGAAATATGCATGAGAGTAAATGATCTATGTCATGATTATGTTAAGAAGAGGCTCATATGCTATGATAGGAAGTATGTTTATGTTTATGCCATACAGGTTGGTTTACACCTTATAGACATGTTTATACCATGTATTATGCATGTTAAGAATGTTTATTATGTTATGTTTATACCTTGTATTATGTCATGCTAGAATGTTTATTATGTTTACGTTTATGCCATGTATCATGCCATGCTTAGAATGTTTACTATGTTTAGGTTTATACATGTCTCATGCATGCTAGGAATGTTCACTTATGTTTATGTTCATGCCATGTCAAGTATATGATAAGTGATTCAAGTTGTTATGTTCTAAGTAGAGCACCAAGTATGTTAATGTTTCATGTGCTCATTATGAAATGATGAATGTTTTTTGTGAGTAGGAAAGAGTCTTACTAAGCCTGTGTGCTTATAGTCTTATTTCTTATACCGCAGATCATTCAAGGGGACAATGAGGAAGCAGCAGGAGGGCAGAACGCATGTGTGTGGTAGTGACTTGGCCCAGGAAACCATATGTTTACCGTTTATGCTAGAACTTTACCTTGGTTACTTATATGCTTGAATAATGACTTTTGGAACTCTATCATGTGAGTTAAGTATGACATGGATATGATGCTTAAGTATGAAGTCAATATGCCAAGTTCCCATGTCATTATGTTAAGAATGGTAGTAGGGCATGTATGAGTAAAGTTAAAGTGAGTCCGCTGCCTTATGATGTCTACCTGCCCTACTCATGTTAACGTAACGCCGCTTTATGGAAAAAAAAAGCGGGCGTTACAGGTTGGTATCAGAGCGGTTACCATCTCACTACACACACATCAAGCCCTCTTCCTGCCACTTCCAAGTAAGTACCTCTTTACATATCTTATAGTAGTAGGATGTTTTATGATTTTAGGATATGCAAGTATGAACGATTTATGATGAAAAGTACCTTAGGATATGTAACCATGAACGGTATTTTATCTTCTTTTATGAATCAAATATTTGGAATGATATAGGGGTAAAAAAAACTGATATTGGCCATACTTGTCTTGGGTGAAGAAGAACATGGCTAGAAGACAGAGTAACCGACTTAACGAGGCAACCCCATCGCCTGATCTGATGCAATTAGTGACCCAACTTCAACGCCAAGTCACCGAGCAGCAGCAGACCATTAATACCGTGATGAACCAACAGGAAAACTCTACTACTCCACCAGTGAACCAGACTGCTATACCTGTGGCGCCTACGGTTACGCACACTCCTCCGTCGGGCTCGACCACTATGGCACGACAGGAGGCTTACCTGATCCAGTGGTTAAGGTGAAACCGGAGAATTTCTCGGGTGCTGGCGAACCTTGGGATGCCCAGGCATGGTTCAAGACGATGAAAGTACCCTGGAGCTGCTGGACTGGCCTGGCATGAGAAGATCAAGTGTGCGTCATTCTGCTGTCTGGGGATGCCAGAATGTGGTGGAAAAGGGTTAGGCCAAGAGACCGGTGGACCAGATGGCGTGGGCAGATTTCGAATCAGAGTTTTTTGAAGAATTCTTCAACATGCGGGTCACGAACAAACACTACGACGAATTCACGGAATTCTGGCAGGGCGATCTCTCGGTCAATGAGGCCGTGAAGAATTCAATCCACTGGCTCGACTGTGCCCTGAGTTGGTCCGTACTGAGAAGAGAGGGTCCGACTTATGCTAAGAATGTTGCGGCCTGAAATAGCTCTGAATGTGGCTGC
>JAGFNQ010002882.1:0-77420 GCA_024364735.1 Boesenbergia rotunda | reverse complement strand
AAGGGAACTTTACTGCGATCTGATAGTACTCGACATGAAAGATTATGATGTTATAATGGGAATGGATTTCCTGGGTAAATACGGTGCTTCTATTGAGTGCCGTAAACGAAAGGTGGTTTTTCGACCTGAGGCAAGTTCTATGTTCGAATTCATCGGAGAGCCAAGGAAAAGAACCGGGAAATATTTATCAACTCTCCAAGCTCAGAAGATGTTAGACAAAGGATGTACTGGATTTCTAGCATATGTGGTTGATGCCAGTCAAGTGAAGAATCGGAAGCTGGAAGATGTCCGGGTGGTATGTGATTACCCAGAGGTTTCCCAGATGAGTTACCAGGATTAGCTCCTGATAGAGAAGTGGAATTAGCTCCTGGTACTAACCCGATCTCCAAGGCACCTTACCGTATGGCGCCGGTTGAATTAAAGGAACTTCAGGAACAGCTACAGGAGTTGCTAGATAAGGGATTTATTCGCCCTAGTCATTTCCCGTGGGGAGCTCCAGTACTGTTTGTGAAGAAGAAAGACAGATCTATGCGCATGTGCATAGATTATCGAGCGCTGAACAACGTAACTATCAAGAACAGGTATCCCCTTCCGAGGATAGATGACCTGTTTGACCAATTAAAGGGAGCCACTATTTTCTCGAAAATTGATTTGAGGTCTGGGTATCATCAAGTTATGGTAAAACAGGAGGATATTCCAAAGACGGCTTTCCGAACAAGGTACGGGCACTTTGAGTTTATTGTTATGCTTTTCGGCGTGACGAATGCTCCTGCTATGTTTATGGACCTTATGAATCGGGTGTTCTCGTCGTTCCTCGACAAATTTGTGATCGTCTTCATCGACGATATCCTTATTTATTCGAGGACCAAAGAAGAGCACACTGAGCACCTGAAGATAGTATTAGAGATTCATTGGGAAAAGCAACTACACGCGAAATTTTCCAAATGTGAGTTCTGGCTCGACCAAGTGGGCTTTTTGGGCCATATTATTTCTAAAGACGGGGTTATGGTAGATCCAATGAAGGTTGAAGCTGTGAATAACTGGAGCCGGCCGAAGAACGCCAGCGAGATCAGAAGTTTTCTGGGGTTGGCAGACTATTATAGAAAATTTGTGGAGGATTTCTCGAGGATTGCAGCCCCTTTAACGGCTCTCACCCGGAAGGATAAGAAGTATGAATGGACGGAAGACTGTGAAAAGAGTTTCTTGGAACTAAAAAGGAGACTCACAAGCGCACCAATCCTTACCCTTCCAGAATGTAATCAGAGCTTTGACATGTATAGCGATGCCTCCAAACTAGGACTTGGAGCTGTACTTATGCAGAATGGAAAAGTTATTGCCTATGCCTCTAGACAACTCAAGGAATATGAACAGAATTACCCCACTCATGATCTGGAACTGGCCGCGGTGGTCTTCGCTCTTAAGATATGGAGGCATTATCTGTACGGAGCGCAGTGTCGAATTTATACAGACCACCAGAGTCTGCGATATTTCTTCACTCAGAAGGACCTGAATATGAGACAACGCAGATGGCTTGAGTTGGTAAAGGACTATGACTGCGAGATCTTCTATCATCCAGGGAAGGCGAACAAAGTGGCCGATGCACTCAGCCGGAAATCAAGCGCCACCTTGATGTCCATATCTAAATTACCCCGACCACTTGAAAGAGAAATTATGAATTTTGGGGTCGAAGTCATCTCCGGGCAACTTTCCACCATGACAATATCACCCGCGCTATGTGAGGACATATTGGAAAAACAAAATGGTGATCTCAGTCTCCAGAAATTAAAACAGGAGATCCTAGAAGGAAAGGGCGATGGTTTTCATATCGCCAAAGGGGGGGTACTATACCTTAGGGATCGTCTATGTATCCCTAATGATCCGGAGCTTCGAAGGAAAAT
This sequence comes from Boesenbergia rotunda, assembly GCA_024364735.1. Taxonomy (NCBI): domain Eukaryota; kingdom Viridiplantae; phylum Streptophyta; class Magnoliopsida; order Zingiberales; family Zingiberaceae; genus Boesenbergia; species Boesenbergia rotunda. The sequence goes on along the minus strand of JAGFNQ010002882.1, from coordinate 75,522 downwards.
ACTGACGGAAGCTCACGAAACCCCTTATTCGATGCATCCAGGATCCACCAAGATGTATCAGGATCTGAAGGAGAGGTTTTGGTGGTCCGGTATGAAGAGGGATGTGGCTCAGCATGTTAGTACTTGCAGGACTTGCCAGCAAGTAAAAGCAGAACACCAGCGACCCGGAGGAGTTCTGCAGCCACTAACGATTCCGGAGTGGAAATGGGAAGACATCTCTATGGATTTCATTTCAGGGCTTCCCAGGACTACGAATGGATATGATGCAATATGGGTAATTATGGATAGGCTGACAAAGTCTGCTCACTTCTTGGCGATCAAGATGACTTATTCGATTGAGCAACTGGCTCAATTATATGTTAAGGAAGTAATTAGGCTTCATGGAGTTCCCAAGACCATCATCTCAGATAGGGATGGTCGCTTTACTTCGCATTTTTGGGAATGCGTTCAGAAGTCTCTCGGCACTAAATTGCGATTTAGCACCGCCTTTCACCCTCAGACTGACGGGCAAACTGAACGGGTGAATCAAATACTAGAAGATATGTTGAGAGCTTGTGCCCTGGATTTCAAGGGAAGTTGGTGTCGATATCTATGCTTAGCAGAATTCGCTTACAATAATAGCTACCAAGCTACTATCGGAATGACACCTTATGAAGCCTTGTATGGGAGGAGATGTAGGTCTCCGATCTGTTGGTACGAGGGTGGTGAAAAGAAGGAAATGGGGCTCACAACGGATGTTATCGCCAGCGCCACCCGAGCTATACAGAATATTCGACAACGGATAGAAACTGCTCAGAGCTGGCAGAAGAGTTATGCCGATGTCCAGCGTAGACCACTGGAATTTAATGTTGGAGATTGGGTGTTTCTCAAAGTGGCTCCTATGAAGGGGGTGACAAGATTTGGGAAGAAAGGAAAACTAAGTCCGCGCAATGTGGGGCCATACCTTATTCTGAAAAGAGTCGGTAAAGTGGCATATGAGCTAGAGCTGCCTCCAGAGATGTCAGCTATCCATAACGTATTCCATGTGTCTTTGCTTAAAAAGTGTATCCCAAATATGGACCAAGTGATCGAGCCACAAACAGTACAAGTGCAGGAGGACCTAAGTTATGAGAGCAGACCCATCCAGATTTTGGATAGGGAAGTCAAAAAGCTGAGGAGTAAGGAGGTACCCTTGGTCAAGGTCCTATGGCAAAGTCAACGGTTCGAAGAAGCTACCTGGGAACGCGAGGATGAGATGAGGCGCAAGTACTCGGAGCTATTCTAAGTTCGAGGACGAACTTTCAGGAGGTATGGGGAATTGTAACGACCCGAAAAATTCTCTTAATATTTTCTTAAAATATTGAGCATGTCTAGATAATTTTCCGAGGGACCTGGAAATATTAATACAAAATTTGGCCTAGAAATCCATATTTTCTCATTTAAATTGAGAAAACTAAGTACTAATGGGCCTTATATGGGCTTTTTAGTACCATAATTATTGGAGAATTTTAGATAAAAATTAATATAAATATAAAGGGGTTTTAATGAGAAATATTAACATAATTATGGGGGAATTTTTAGAGAATTTTTGGAATTTTAGGGAAAATAATAGAAAATAAAAGGAAAAATAAAATAAAAATAAGGTGCATGGACCAAGGATTGAACCTTGGACCTCTTGTACAACCATGTATGCTCTAACCAATTCACCTAGCAAGGGAGTGCTATGAGGAAATGAAATGGAGTTTGGTTAAGGCTTAAGGGAAGAGGAAAAGACACCATGACTCTTCACTTACCCTCCTTAATGTGTTATAAAGAAGGGGGTTTGGGAGTTACCTTCTTCCTTCCATCAATTTCATTTTTTTTCCTCCTCCTCCCTCATCCTAGCCGAAACCTCAAGGAGAGGTTCTCCCTTGGAAAAGCTCCAAAAGAAGGTCTCACCTCACCAAGATCTAAAGGTTTTCCAAGGCTACAAGGGCAAGGGGGTTCAAGTGTCCAAGGGATTTACAATTTCCTTCTCTTTTAAGGTCTAAAAATCAAGATCAACCAAGGTAAGACTCCCTCACCTGTGGTATAATAGTTCCTTATGTTTTTAGCATAATATAATGGTTGGTTTTTGGGATTGATGTTGAAAGAAAAGAAAACCAAGAACCCTAGTCCTAAGGTTTTTGGCCACCAAGGACTTTTGGGTCCATGAGGATGCTAAAAATCTTGATCATGTTTCTAATGTGTTCTTATAATATTTAGGGAATAAATATAATTTTTGGGGAATTTTTGGAGTACCCTAAGACCCTTTAGGGCTTGGGACTATTCAAAGATTCCATGGCTAGGGTGGGTTTTAACCCTTCAAGTATGTACTTTGTGTATTATCATGATATAAGGGAGATGGAGGATGAGTTATGTGAATTTTCACATGGCCTAGAGACCCTACAAGTTTCGGCCAAGATTGATAATAGGGCAGGAAGTTAGGACTTGCTTCAAGTAAGGGCCCCAATGGCCCTATGGTACGGTATGGTTGGTGTTTAATGGTTGATTGGGGATTTTAATGGAATTTTTCCATGCACCCATGGCCTTATAGGTTTCGGCCATCCCTAGGAAGGAGGGCAAAAGGTTAGGGTTAACCCTAATCATGAGCCCTAATGGCTTCCTATGGTCTCATAGATGATTGTATGGTTGTTCCTTTACCTTATGCTATCTTACATGTTTATGGAATTGATGGAACTCCTCCTTATAGGTTTCGGCCAAACCATGTATCTAGGGTTTGGGGTGGAGTTAGGGTTCAACGAATGATGGTTTAGGCTTATCATGAAGAATATATATATATATAGGTTCAAGCATGTGGTAGAAATCATGTTACCTATAACCCTAACCTTAAGCACCATGTTTTATGTTGTATGTTATGATTGGATGGCATGCTTAATAGGGTTTATTATGAATGTCTTATGTTCTATGCCATGTACTTGAATGGTAGGTAGAATGTTATGGAAATCCTACCTATGTCTGCTTGAGATAGATACCATGCTTAGGCATGAAATGCAATGATTACCTTATGTATCATGATCATACAAGCTCTAGGTAGTAGGATAAATGTCTATGAAAACATGTCATGTTCGACGCAATGCTTACCTTATATGCTATGATCATGCAAGTACTAGGAATAGGAATAATGTTTAGGTATGCATGCCATGTTTTATGTATGAAGATGTATGCCATGTTGTATGAATAATGATGCATGCCATGTTGTATGAATAAAGATGCATGTCATGTTTATGGAAGAAGATGCATACCATGTTTATGAATGAAATAATACTCATGCCTTCTAGGCATCATGATGCTATGCAATAAGTATGAACAATGAAAGGACAAGCATGTGTTAAGTCATGCTTTATGTAACATGGTTATGCTATGAATGTCTTATGAATGATGAAACATGTAAAGTATTTTACTTTATGAATGGGCTTGTACCGGACCGAAGTATGGGTCCAAGGGATGGGCACCTTAAGAACGCCCCGGTTATGGACTACCGACTATGCTGTCCACGGTTCTGGCACTACCGGAGCTGTGCAACAGGGATGGGCTCCTTAAGAACGTCTCGGTTCGGGGACTACCGACTATGCTGTCCTTACCCTAGTAGGTCGGGGCTCGCTACCTCGGATTTGCTAGGGATGCGCGCTTGTGATGTATGTATGTGGTACAAGCCGGGGACCCCAATGATATGATGATTATGTTTAAACATTTAAAAGTATGTTTTTAAAAGTTAAGCATCCTTATGTATATGCATTCCACTCATACATTCATTAATGTTATGTATTATGCTATGCTAATAAAGTTTTATGCTTACGCTTCATGTTAAGAAATATGCATGAGAGTAAATGATCTATGTCATGATTAAGTTAAGAAGATGCTCATATGCTATGATAGGAAGTATGCCTATGTTTATGCCATACAGGTTGGTTTACACCTTATAGACATGTTTATACCATGTATTATGCCATGCTAAGAATGTTATTATGTTATGATTATACCATGTATTATACCATGTTAAGAATGCTTATTATGTTATGTTTATACCATGTATTATGCCATGCTAAGAATGTTTATTATGTTTATGTTTATGCCATGTATCATGCCATGCTTAGAATGCTTACTATGTTCACGTTTATGCCATGCCTCATGCCATGCTAGGAATGTTCACTTATGTTTATGTTCATGCCATGTCAAGTATATGATAAGTGATTCAAGTTGTTATGTTCTAAGTAGAGCACCAAGTATGTTAATATTTCATGTGCTCATTACGAAATGATGAATGATTTTTGTGAGTAGGAAAGAGTCTTACTAAGCCTGTGTGCTTATAGTCTTATTTCCTTATACCACAGATCATTCAAGGGGACAATGAGGAAGCAGCAGGAGGGCAAGAACGCATGTGTGTGGTAGTGACTTGGCCCAGGAAACCATATGTTTACCGTCTATGCTAGAACTTTACCTTGGTTACTTATATGCTTGAATAATGACTTATGGAACTCTATGATGTGATGTTAAGTATGACATGATATGATGCTTAAGTATGAAGTCAATATGCCAAGTTCCCATGTCATTATGTAAGAATGGTAGTAGGGCATTTATGTGTAAGTTTAAAGTTACTCCGCTGCCTTATGATGTCTACATGCCCTAAGTATGTTAACGTAACATCGCTTTATGGAAGAAAAAAAAAAGCGGGCGTTACACGTTCTTAAGGTGCCCATCCCTTGGACCCTTACTTCGGTCCGGTACAAGCCCATTCATAAAAATAAAATACTATGCATGCTTCATCATTCATACTTATTTCATAACATCGTTATGCCTTCATCATTCATACTTATCATTCATATTTAAGGCATAACCATCATCTTCATTCATACTTATCATTCTTTGTTCATAAAATAGAACGTACATGCATAATCATGCTTCTAGTTATAAACATTATCTTGGTTCATAAAGCTTGCATGATCATGATACATAAATAAACACGCACTTTATACATGATACATTTCATCTAGCATACATAATCTTAGTATTCGTCATAAAGCATGGATGGTAAGCTACATATAACATGACACATACTACTAGGGTTCATGGCATTCATCATAAAACCATAAGTCTATTATAAGCATTTATCAACATACATGCATCATTTTTACTTATCATGGCCTACTCCTACATCAATTACACATGTTCATGGTATATGATCATGAGTAAAGCATAACATAAAATCTAACATACAAGGTCATGTTATATAATACATAAACTAAGATTTTAGTAACATAAGATCTTTACATCATGCTTAACTATGTACTAGCATCATGGTAACTTATAAACATGCATTCTTGAGACCTTAACCCAAACCAAACCCTAGAGTGGGGTCATGGCCGAAACTCTAAGGGGACATGGTTCCATAGGAAATGTGCCTAGGTCATGATTAACATCTCATACCTTACATATCATGCCATGGAAAACCATTTGGACCCTTGATTGGACTTAATCCTAAGTCCTAGGCCTAATCCATGAGTTGGCCGAAACCCTAGAAGGGTAACAAGCCCGTAGGAAAATTCATGTAAACAACCATTATTACCCGTAAGACATTATAGGAAACACACTAATCATGCTTGGAAAGGTTGGAGTTTACCCTAGCCCCTTTACCTTGATGTGGCCGAAACCCTAGAGGGTTGTTAGGATGATACAAAACTTCCAAAATCATACTTTTATACTTCACCTATCATGAGTAAACATTTGAAAATATAAAGGAAGTCTTTAACATGATTTCTAGCCCAAAGCATGGCTTGGCCGAAACCTTCATGAGCCCTAACCATGGATTTTTCAACATATCATGCCAATAAGAACTTAGATCATGACAAATAAACTTGGAAGCTATCATACCACAGGTGAGGGGGTCTTACCTTCCCTTATCTTGGATCTAGTCCTTGAATAGAAAAAATAGAAAGAACCTTCTTGACTCTAATCCTCTTCTTAACCCTTGTAGTCTAGTAGATAACCCTTAGATCTTGGAGATGAAGCCTTCTTGTGAAACTTTTCCAAAGGAAAATGGGGCTTGTGGATTTCGGCTAGGAGAGGGAAGAAGAAGGAGAGAAGGCTTGGTGGATGAGAAGAAGAGAAATCTTAATTGGTAAGTTACTACTCCTCTCCTTTATTCACCATGAAGTGGGCAAGTGAAGAGTCATAGTGTCTCTTCCCTTGGTGACTCTTCATTTTCCCTAAGCCTTAACCAAAATCCACTTCATTCTCTACTAGCACTCCCTTGCTAGGTGAATTGGTTAGTACATGCATGGTGGTACCATAGGTCCAAAGTTCAATCCTTGGTGCATGCACTTTATTTTTCTATTTTATTTTTATTTTATTTTCGAAAATTCCCTAAAAATTCTCCCATGATCATACTAATATTCCTAATTAAAACCTATTTATATTTATATTAAATTTCACCTAAAATCCACTAATAACCATGGTCTTGGAAAAGCCCATTAGTACTTAGCTTCTCAATTTAAATGAGAAATTATGGATAATTAGGTTAAAGTTCGTACTAATATCTCTAAATTTCTTCAAAAATATTCAGATCTCATCAATATTTTAAATAAAATATTGAGAAGATTTTCCGGGTCGTTACAACATAAACATAACATGGCATGATTCTTGACATAAGCATAAACGTAACATGGCATGGTTCTTGACATAAACATAAACATAACATGGCATGGTTCTTGACATAAATATAAACATAACATGGCATGGTTCTTGACATAAACATAAACATAAACATAAACATAAACATAAACATAAACATAAACATAACATGGCATGGGAAATACTTAACGTGGAGTAGATGCATATCATGAATGGATGCATCAGTCAAATGCATATAACATAAGGACGCTTATTTGAAAACCATAATTATAAATACTTAAACATAATCATAATATCATTGGGGTCCCCAGCTTGTACCACATACATACATCATGTGCGCGCATCCCTAAGTAAATACGAGGTAGCAAGTCTCGACCTACTAGGGTAGGAACAGCTACGGTAGTTCCAAAAACTGAGGCGTTCTTAAGGTACCCATCCCTGTTGGACAGCTACGGTAGTCCCAGAACCGTGGATAACTAGGGTAGTCCAGAACCGAGGCGTTCTTAAGGTGCCCATCTCTTGGACCCTTACTTCGGTCCGGTACAAGTCCATTCATAAAGTAAAATAACTTTGCATGCTTCATCATTCATAGGCATACATAACATATCTTAAGACATAAACATAATCTTGTTACATGAAGCATGACATAAAGTATACTTGGCATTTCCTCATTCATACTTGATACATAACATCATTATGCCTTGAAGGCATAAACATTATCTTCATTCATCATCTTCATTCATAAAATATGACATACATACATAATTATGCCTCTAGGCATAAACATCATCTTGGTTCATAAAGCTTGCATGGTCATAGTACATAAGGTAAACATGCATTTTATACATGATACATATCATCTAGCATACATAATCATAGTATCCATCATAGAGTATGCATGGGTAAGATTCATATGAACATGATACATACTACTTAGGTTCATGGCATTCATCATAGAACATGCATAGACCTTCATAACCATATATCTTTTATAGGCATTTAACATCCTACATGCATTATTCTATATAACATGAAGCCTACATCAATTATATATGTTCATGGTATATGGTCTAAAACATTCATGAATAAACATAGCACATAACCTAAACATACAAAGTCATGATACATAACACATAAAGCTAGGGTTTAAGGTAACATAAAAATTCTTACAACCTGCTTAAACATATACATACATCATAGTAAACTATAAACAAGTATCCTTGAGACCTTAACTCAACCCAAACCCTAGATCATGGACTTGGCCGAAAGTTCAATAGGAGAAGGCTCCATTATTCAATCAACATGAAAGGTTCCATAAGTAAAAGAAAGCTCATACATTACATACAATGTCATAGGGAACCATTAGACCCCATGATTAGGGCTAACCCTAGGTTTTTAGCCCCACTAATTGACCTTAGCCGAAACCCTATAGGGTCCCAAGTACATGGACAAATTCATACAATTCCCAATTTACATCTAACACCTTACATACAATCCCATAGGAACCATTATAACCTTTGCTTGAAGTTAGCCCTAACCCCTTGCCCCATAACCTAACTTGGCCGAAACTTACAAGGGTCATGAGGCATGTAAAAGTTCACATAAATCACCATTAACATTCCTTGCATCATGAGAAACATAAGAAATATTATTAGAGGGTTAGATCTAATCCCAACCCTAGGAATAGGGAGGTGGCCGAAAACCCTAGAGGGTTTTAGGGTGCTACAAAATTTTCCAAAATCATAATTTCTACTTTACTTATCATAAGAAAATATTAGGAAACATAAGTGGGGTTTTTAACATCATCTTAGACCCAAAAACATGCCTTGGCCGAAAGTTTAAGAGACCCTAATCCATAGTTTTCTCAATACAAATCCCAAACAATCATCTTAAATCACGATAAACCCATAAACTATTATACCACAGGTGAGGGAGTCTTACCTTGGTTTATCTTGGTTATAACCTTGAATAGAGAAGCAAAAGAAAACCTCCTTCACCTTAGACCACCCCTAGCCCTTGTAGCCTTGTAGGAAGCCCTTAGATCTTGAAGAAGAAGCCTTCTTGTGATGCTTTTCCAAAGGAGAAACCCCCTTGTGGGTTTCGGCTAGAAGGAGAAAGGAGAGGAAAAGAGAGAGCTTTGATGGAAGAAGAAACAATGACTTAAGTGCTAAGTTGTCTCTTCCCTTCCCCTCTCTTTTATACTACATGGAGGGGGCAAGTGAAGGGGCATGGTGCCTCTTCTCTTGATGACTCTTCACTTCCTTTAGCCTCAACTAAAATCCTCTTCCTTTTCCACTAGCACTCCCTTGCTAGGTGAATTGGTTAGTACATGCATGGTGATACATTAGGTCCAAGGTTCAATCCTTGGTGCATGCATTTCTTTTTATTACTTTTATAATTATTTTTGCCAAGACCCATATAAGAGCCCACTAAGGTTTATGTTAATATTTCTAATTGAAATTCATTTCCCTTCATGATAAAATTTTACCTAAGGTCCTTTAATGGCCATGGTATTAGAAGGGCCCATGTAAGGCCCATTATTACTTAGCTTCTTAATCTATATGGAAAATCATGGATAATCATGCTAAGGTTCATACTAGTGTCCCTATGTTCCTCGAGAATCTATCTAGGCATGAACAATATTTTAAAGAAAAATATTAAGAAAATTTTACAGGTCGTTACAGTCCATGACTAATTGAAACCTACAAAATTAGATTCAACATTAATGCCAAAATATTTCAAATATAGGAAGAATTGTATCAAAGGACAAAATAGAAAGATTTCATTAAATCTAATACAAATACAAACTTAAGCTTATGAAAAGGGATAAAAAACATGAATTTGAATGCCTAATTTAATCAACAAAATGAAAGTTATCAGTGTGCCGGAGCCGAGCCTCAAGGTCCTCCACACGCCACTCGGCATGACATCGGGCCTTGGTATGAGTCAACATGGACACACTCATGCTGTAGCTCTAGGCCCAAGATTGCAAGAAACTTAAGGACCCGTCAGAGAAAGAAAGAATAAGACACGCCCCAATCAATAGACACATACCTTGGTAGCCAAGGTCATGAAGTCGTTCGCCCAAACGCTGGGGCTCGCCGAACCACTTGCCCGCAAGCCAGCCATGAACCTATCCAAAATCGAGCCATACAGTCGGATGTCTCTCGATCGCATGGAGGCAGTGCCACTCGGCGCTGTCATGTTCAGGCGCCAGTCAGACAGCGAGGGCGATAGCATATGCAACAGGTCGTCGATGGCAGAACCTTCCTGTTGAGGAGGGGACTCCTCTCTTAAAGGCAGCGTAGTAAGCTACACCGGTAGTACCGCCAAGGGAGATGGTCGCAGCACCGGAAGATCAGCCATCGATGCCTTTTCCCTCTGTCTTTTACTAGGCCGACCGGAGGAGGCTTCCAAAGGATTAGCCAAGGCCGACACAGGTTCCTCGCCCCGGGGATGCCACAGTGAATGACTCAGAGGCTGGGTATCCTCTGACCCTGACTGAGGATTTTTCGCCTCCGCAGAAAAGGAAGTAGGAGACAGAGAGCCGGATAAAGCAGAATCTTGCTCGGCCAGCAGTTCTTCGCGTAACTCCCGCTCGGATCGCTACCCTGCTGCATGTACCCTTTGTTCTCTTATCACAGTCCGAATGTGCATCTCCATCTCCTCAGGAGTCCCCAGGCCATAACCCTCTTCAGGAGTAGCCGGGTACATCATCTCGGCTATCAGGTGAATAATGAGTATGAGATATCAAGGATCAGGAAGGAGGGACAGAGTACTTACATAGAGACATAGGATGGACAAACGGAACCGGGCTGAGTCCAAACGCCGACAGAATGTTCCCCGTCAATAGGGGCGCGATGTGAAAGTGTCGACCTCCAAGTGCGGAGACGGCGCGCTCGAAGGAAGGGAATTTTTGAGGATCCGTATGATGAGGAGGCATGTGAGGAAGGTCTCGTCGGAAGCCGAGTGGCCAGGTCGGGGAAGCCACCGGGCGAATGAAAAAGAACCTCATTTTCGAACCCTTGCTGATAGAGGGGAGTGGATGGAAGAAGGAAGTCCCGGAGCGAGCTTGGAAGAAGAACTCACCACATTCTTGTTTCTTCAAATAGAAAAAGTGGTGAAAGAGTCCGGCTTGAAGGGGCTGGCGATACAACAAAAAAATAATAGTTGACCCGCAAAGAAGGCGGATGGAGTTAGGGGTCAGTTGAGACAGATTGAGCCGAAGATAGCGGCAGACTAGGGCGACGAAGGGGTGAACGGGGAAGCGCAGCCCAGCCTGCAAATGATCCCGCGAGATGGTAATATAATGCTTCGGAGGCTTGGCGGGTTGATCAGAAGGGGAAGGCAACAGAATGTCGTGGTCCGACGGAATGTGGAACTCCGCCTGGAGGGCATCCAGATCACCTTGGCTGAGGACGGACCTCGCAGTAACATACCAGGGATGAAGGTCACTGGACGAAGAGGCCATGCTGACCAGAGGAAGGCGAGAAACCTAACACGCAAGGAGAATAATCGGAAGGAAAGTTGAGCCCAAAGACGTAGCTGAAACCCTAGACGTAAGGAAGAAGGCAAGGCACCGGAGTGGAAGGGGAAAAGGCGGTGATAACAGTAAGAATTTATGCAGTCCCACAAGTCGACAGGGTCGCCTGATGGTGGGTCATGACAAAGGCGGCACTCAGTAATAAGCCACCTGAGCAGGCCCAGAGGGGCTCAAGGAACGAGGCGCCTCGCGCCCAACCTCATCCCTCGGGGGACGAGCAGTAAATACCCCAGCGATTGGAGGAGGAATGGGGAAGAGACACGTGGAACAACCCCGGCTTTAGAGCATCTTGGACAAATATTCCAAGCCGCTCAGAAAGATCGAGCAGTAAGAGGCAAAAGGGCAAATAAGGGGACATCACTGATCGACCGAGATTCCTAGGCTTCGACAAGACCACCGAAAGGCCCCACCACGGGACTAGGACTTCTCGGCGCGCCAGGCTCACTTGCGCAGGTGATGGTCCAGTCAGTCGGACTCGTCGCCTCCTTCGACTAGACTCGAGGGGGACGCTTATGATCCTGGCCTTGTCTACGGGTAGGTGCATAGGCCGGGCTCGCCAACTAGCCTAGCGCCAGGAAGGATTGACTAACAGATCGGCAGCCGGACTCCCAGGTAGGTTCCCGAGCCGGGAGGTCTCGCAGGGGGTAGTAATGAGCAGGACCTTGCAAATTACCGACGAAGGCGGCTGGGCCGCCCTCTGGCTAGTCAGCTAGAAAGACGCTTGGCTGCCCATATTCCTCGACCCTGCCCCGACCCAGAGCTTGGGTAGGCACCACAGTCTAGTACGTAACAGTTCACGCACCCTTGTCATCACCCAGACTGGATAATTTACAGAATCAGGCAGACACCCCTAGGCGAACCCCCGACCCCGAATGTGTTGGGACCGGGTACACGTTGACATGGATGCGTGTTCGTAATTTTAAAATTAATTACGTGCAGCGGAAGGTTTAGCATAAATAATTTCTCAAATTATTTAACCACACATCTAAGCATGCAACCTTATCTTGTGTAGACATGATCATATATTTAAAATTTTGCAGAAACGTAAACTAATTTTAGTTGTTACCTCGCGTAACTCGAAGGAAGGGACGAGATCCAACCGTAACCGTCCCTCGGAAGCTCCGCCTCTATTCGCGTCCACGCCGAGTATCTTCGGGATGACTTCGCAAAGCCACGAGTTTCGTGTTCTCGAGAACTACTAGATTCTCCGAGAACGCGACAAAAACCAAGAGAGAAGTAATCACATTGGAAAAACTCACCACCAAGGGTGGCCAGAATCACAATTCCGGCGAGAAGGAGGAAGATGACTTGCGCCCAATCCCAAGGTGATGATGGCCGGAGAGAAAGATCGTCCCAACAAAAGAACTTCGTCGCCTCGGTGCTTCTCCTTGTGCTCACGGCAAGAAGAAAGGGTGAGAGGCTTGTGGCCGGCCAAGAGGAAGAAGGGAGGAGAGGGAGAGAGCCCAAGCAAGAATACTTGGATTATTTCGAATTAATTCCAAGCCTTACCTTGGGTCCTTTATATAGTGTCCTCTCAACCGCCAAGTCTCTTTTTTCTTATGGAATAAATTTTCATAAGAAATTTATCATATAAATTTTCTATGACTTATTCCATCATGCCAAGTCTTGATTTTATATCATGGTTAAAATCATATTTTAATTCATGATAAAAATCAACCAAGTCTCTTTTTTCTTATGGAATAAATTTTCATAAGAAATTTATCATATAAATTTCATTATATAAATTTCTTTATCATGGTAAATCAATCCTTGATTGATTTTATAAAATAAAATAAACCAATCCATGGTTCATTTTAATTTCCATGAAAAATAAATTTCTTTATATAAATTTATTTATCATGGTAAATCAATCCATGATTGATTTTATAAAATAAAATAAACCAATCCATGGTTCATTTTAATTTCCATGAAAAATAAATTTTATATAAATTTCTTTATCATCCATAATTTTCTAAAACAAACCACACTTGATTTATTTTATAAATTGAACCAAACAATTTGGTTCCCCCCCTTTGTTGTGGCCGGCCAAGCAAAGAGGGTGGGGACCCTCTTTGGCCGGCCTATCGAGGCCACGCCTCAATAAAGTAAACTCATTTAATTCATCTATTAAGTCTTTAAAAGACTTAGCCATTTTACGCTTCCGATGCGTCTCTGAAAAATTCAGATTCGACTTATCGTTTGGCTCAACCAAACCTAATCTCTCTTAATTGGAAAATATAATTTTCAACTCGTTTTAAATCCCTCGGATTACTCGTAGTGCATGTGACTAAATAGATTTTCGATTTATGTTGGCCGTCTATAATTAACCAATTATAGAATGATCATGAGTGGCACCTAGTAGTACATCATGATCCCCAATTAATCGAAAGATCAACGGTTGACCTCAGAAACAATTCTGAAACCCTTCAGCAGCTATAATGAATCGTGCCCCATTCCCTTCACCATCTTATACCCACTTGGTTTAGGACATGGTCTATGTGTGTCAGTCCCCACTAGGCTGACTACGTCACACCTAGCCCAAGTAACGTTTTCTCGTCCTACGGATTCTAATTACTCTCATGTATCTAAGAGATTCATACTCTGAACATGTCATGCTCTGGCCAGAGGCTTCGAGTAACAATCCGACGATAGACCTTGGGTATACATCTCCTCGCAAGGAGTGGTGAATCCTTTGTAGGTTGTTCAAACATCTTCGGGCACTTCGGCTTATACCCAATCATCCTGGGTCTACACCTCCTTGGAGATGCTTGCTTAAGATGTCAAAGTATAAGTCTCCATGACCAAGATGACTTGAACACTGCAAGTCAAAGGAACATCGCACTTAAGCTGCAGTAAGAACTTCACTGACATGTCTATATGTAGACTACCATATGAAGTTTTACAGCCAGTCACTCCAATGAACTAGTTCCCTTAACTAGCATTCATGTTTATCTCCGGACATCCCAATGTCACCAGCCAGTGAGAATCAGCTGATTAGAGAATAACCCATGCTAGTCTCAATAGAATTGATAGTGTCCGTTTTTATCAATTCATCGACTAGGGACAATTTCAATACTTCACAATTGCACATGTAGAGATAATCACTAGTTATGAATTCATCACAAATTCTCTCATGTTGTAAATTGTATTGCGGACATTCAGTAAATGAGTTTAAGATCTCAATCAAATACATAAACATGTATACTCAAATAGTGAATATTCATTTATTAAAATAAATGATTACAATCATAAGGCGATTGTCTTAGGATACTTTTCTCATATCACTAACAAACTCCCACTTGGCCTAATGTCAATCGCTACGGTATCCAATACCACAGGCTCTAACATGACCCTCAAACTTGCTTTGAGGCAAGGGCTTAGTTAAAGGATCCGCTAAATTCCTTTCAGTGGGAATTTTCTCAATTTGTATATCATTCCTACTTATAATCTCTCTGATCAGATGATAGCGGCGAAGCACATGTTTGGATCGCTGATGAGACCTTGGTTCCTTTGCTTGTGCAATAGCTCCATTGTTGTCACAATAAACCGGTATTGCTTCATCAATGGTTGGAACCACACCAAGTTCTGAGACGAACTTCTTGATCCAGACTACATCCTTTGCTACTTCCGAAGCTGCAATATATTCCCCTTCCGTGGTAGAATCCACTACGGTGTCTTGCTTGGAACTCTTCCAACTTATTGTGCCTCCATTCAAAATAAATACGTATCCAGACTGAGATTTGGAGTCATCCTTGTCTGTCTGGAAACTGGCATCTGTATACCCACGTATTACCATATCACCTTCTCCATATATTAGGAACACATCCTTAGTTCTTCTTAAGTACTTGAGGATTGTCTTGACAGCCGCCCAATGATCCATTCCTAGATCAGACTGGTATCTGCTTGTGACGCTCAGAGCATACGATACATCGGGCCTAGTACATAACATAGCATACATGATAGATCTTATCGCGGATGCATAAGGAATCTTATTCATGTAAATCCTCTCGTCTTCTGTGCGCGGACTCATAGACTTCGAAAGGTTGATCCCATGCCTAATGGAAAGGTAACCTTTCTTGGATTCCGATATGCTAAACCCTTTTAGCACTCGGTCTATATATGTAGACTGCAAAAGACCAAGCAATCATTTTGATCTATCTCTATAGATTCTAATCCCAAGGATATAGGTTGCTTCTCCCAGGTCTTTCATGGAGAAAGTTTTGGACAACCAAATTTTAACTGACTGTAAGACTGATATATCGTTTCCTATAAGTAATATGTCATCGACGTATAACATTAGGAATACGACTGCACTCCCACTAACCTTCTTGTACACACAAGGTTCGTCAGGATTTTGTGAGAAATCAAACTCTTTGATTGTCTCATCAAAACGGATGTTCCAGCTCCTGGATGCTTGCTTTAGTCCATATATGGATCGTCGAAGCTTGCATACTTTGGTTTTATCAACCGTTGTGAAACCTTTAGGTTGTATCATGTATACATCCTCAAGCAGGTTTCCATTAAGGAAAGCTGTTTTCACATCCATTTGCCATATCTTATAATCATAATGAGCTGCTATGGCCAGGAGCATCCGAATGGATTTAACCATAGCTACTGGCGAATAGGTTTCGTCATAATCAATTCCTTGTTTCTGACGATATCCTTTTGCCACTAATCTAGCCTTAAAGGTAACAACATTACCTTCCATGTCAGTTCTCTTCTTGAAAACTCACTTGCACCCTATGGGCTTAATCCCTTCAGGTGGGTTAACCAAGTCCCATACTTGATTTTTGTACATGGAATCCATTTCCGACTTCTTGGCTTCAAGCCATTTATCCCTTTCTGAATTATTCAGAACATCTTCATAATTGATAGGTTCGTCATTGTTAATGAGTAACACGTCGTTCGATTCACTTATGAGAAATCCGTATCTCTCTGGAATATTGCGTGTCCTATCAGACCTACGAAGAAGTGGTGTAGTTTTAGGTTCAACTGATAGCTCATCATTATGAGTTATCGATTGTGGGTCTAGACTAGGTGTCTCTGTAATGTCTATTGGAGTTTCTTGAACTTCTTCAAGTTTAATGCTACTCCCACTGTTTTCTTGTAAATGAAATTCTTTTTCTAGAAATACAGCATACCTTGAAACAAACACCTTTTGTTCCAAGGGATGATAGAATTGGTAACCCTTCGTTTCCTTAGGGTATCCAATAAATAGACATTTATCAGACTTAGCATCCAATTTGTCTGATATAGTCCGCTTTACATAAGCAGGACAACCCTATATCTTTAGGTGAGATAAATGAGGTTTCTTACTATTCCACGTCTCATATGGAGTAGTAGAGATTACCTTGGTCGGGACTCTGTTTAGCAAGTAAATAGCTGTCTTAAGCGCATAGCCCCAAAAGGATTTTGGAAGAGTTGCATGATTCATCATAGATCTAACCATGTCCATCAAGGTTTGGTTACGCCTCTCAGATACACCATTATGCTGTGGTGTATATGGCGGAGTCCATTGAGACAATATCCCATTGTCCCTAAGATAATCTTGAAACTCTTGACTTAAGTATTCACCACCCCGATCGGATCGAAGTATCTTAATACTTTTGCCAAGATGTTTCTCTACTTCACTTCTGTACTCTTTGAATTTCTCAAAAGCTTCAGATTTGTGTTTCAATAAGAACACATACCCGAATCGTGAGTGATCATCGATAAAGATAATGAAGTAGATATAGCCTCCTTGTGCAAGAGTTGACATTGGTCCACATACATCAGTATGTATTAGACCAAGCAATTCTCCCACTGGTTTACCTTTTCCGGAATAGGGTAATTTGGCCATCTTGCCTTTTAGGCATGATTCACATGTATCAAATGAACCGGGTTCAAATGATTCCAGAATTCCACATCGGTGTAATTTTGTCATGCGTTTCTTGCTTATATGGCCAAGACGACAATGCTACATGTAGGAGTCTATTTGATTATCTATTCGAGCACGTTTGTTGCTAACTTCGATATTGAAAATGTCACCGGATAAATCTAACGTGTAGATACCATTGCATAAAGTTCCGGTCCCATAAAGAACACAATTTAAAGTTATGTAACAGCAATTGTTACTAAAAGTTAAATGGTAACCCTTTTCAAGCATGAAATAGATACAATGTTCTTTATTAACAAAGGAACAAAATAACAATTATCCAATTCTTAGACAAGTCCAGTAGGGAGCTTTAGCAAATATGTTCCGATGGCAATAGCAGCAATCTTTGCTCCATTTCCAACTTGCAAATTCGCTTCTCCCTTGACGAGTCTTCTTCTATTCCTTAGCCCCTGTATGTCATTACATATATGTGAGCTACACCCAGTATCAAGTACCCAGGTGTACGAGGAAATAGAGTGACATTCAATAACGAAGATGCCTGAAGAGGATGGGGCATCGGATGCCTTCTTCTTCAAGGACTCAAGATAAACCTTGCAGTTTTTCGCCATTGGCCCTCCTTGCCAAAATGATGGCAAGTGCCTTTTGGTGCTTTTTCAATCCTTTTGTCCTTAGTTAACTTATTGGTGTCCAAAATGGAACGCAAATTCAGAGAAGACATGATCAAGTGATTATCCTAGAAATACAAATTGAGGTTATGTGATGAGAATGATAAAGAATGCATCAATATACATTCATTAAATCCTATTTATTTTTCGAATTGAATAACCCTTTTTATCAATTCGGGAGATCGTAGGAACATCTCCAAATAGGTTGATATCCATCCATAGATAAGAACAACCATGGTTGGGGCCATCAAGTTATTCTTAGCTATGAAGGTAGGTAATTATACTGATTACATATTACATATATGTAACTATCACATTATGCTATCAACTAATTGAATGCTTGCATAAATCATTGGGTTGTTAACTCATTAACAAGTATGCAACAATATACATAGCACCCAACTGCACCTCTCTTTACATCGACCTTGGCTGTGGCACAACAAATCGATGCTCCAAGCTTAAGGCTGACCCATTAATCAAGAAATAGTTTTAATATGGTTAGAGCTCATTCAACCGTTTAGTCAGGCTTGGATGTGTCCAACAACCAAAACTAAGGATTGACCTCTGACTCCAACTATATTAATCATAAACTAATTCCATGGTTTGAACATGTCGAGGTTCAAGCCGGGCATGGATGTGTCCATCAACCCAAACGAGAAACAAAACTCCAGTTCTAACCATATTAATGGAAGGTGTTGACCTTAATATTTTGTAAGGAGTTTTGGGTCTCATCCTTTTCTTTTAAGCACATTCATGACATATAATTATGTCATGTTCTAACGATTTCCTTAATAAACTATGTATGTGACTTAATTTATCAAGTCTCATTAATTGAATTAGGAACCGGATTTCCTAATTCTAATTTCACACTTTATTCAAGGAATTGTTTTGGGAAACAATTTCCTAAATTGTCATAATCAATTTCGGAAATAATATGTTTAAGACTTTGATTTCTCTAAATCAAATCTTATTAAATTAAGAGACAGATTCCCTTAATTCAACCACATATTATTTTCATGAAAATCTTATTTAAGGAAATATACTCTATAGGAAACAATTTTCCTAATTAATTTTGGAGACAATAATATGTATGAGTATCACCTCATAAATCAAATAAGGAAATTATCGTTTGAGAATCACCTCAAAAATTTCAAAGATTTGATCACATATTTTATTTATGAAAAATAATATCAATAAATAACTTAATTTTGACGGCTCCCCGAGCCTCAATCCAAAATAAAATTTATTGATAATATAATTTGGACGGCTCCTTGAGGCTCAATCCAAATTAAACATTTGACAATTTAAATTCAATTTAGGAAATTTAATTATAACAACTAACTTTAAATTGGACGGCTCCCCGAGGCTCAATCCAAAATAAAGAATTTTGTAAATAATTTAATTTACAATTATGAATTTAAATGCCAATTAATATTCTCATAATTTGTCTAGACTTTCTTGAAAGAAAGTGCCCAAATGTAACGCCCGCTTTTTTTTTTCCTAAAGCGGCGTTACGCTAACATATTTAAGGCATGTAACATCATACTGCAGCGGAATAACTTAAACTTTACATGCCCCTACTACCATTTCTAACATAGTGACATGGACACTAGACATATAGACTTCATACTTAAACATCATGTCATAACAAGCTTAACATCATATCATGAGGTTCATTTCATATCATGCATAACATCATGTCATAAGTTTCCATAAGTCACTAATCGAGCATATACTTAACAAAAGGAAAGTTCTTAGCATAACGGCAAACGTTTGATTTCATGGGCCAAGTCACTATCACACACATATAATCTTGCCCTCCTGCTGCTTCCTCATGGTCCCCTTGCATGATCTGCGGTATAAGGAAAAAGACTATAAGCACACAGACTTAGTAAGACTCTTTCCTACTCACTAAAATCATTCGTCATTCATCATAATCATATGGAACATAAGCATCATAAACATTTCTATCATAGCATAAAGCATAAACATAGGCATAAATCTAATTAAACATTCTTATCATGGCATAAAGTATAAACATAGGCATAAACATAATTAAACATTCTAAGCATGACATCATACATGGCATGAACATAAGCATAAGATGTAAATCAACCATAGGCATACTTTCTAGCATATCAAGCATAGACATCGTAAACATTCTAAGCATGGCATGATACACGGCATAGCATAACTTAATAAACTTTCCTAGCATGGCATGAGACATGGCATAAATATAAACGTAAGATATAAACCAACCTATATGGCATAGACATAGGCATACATTCTAGCATATCATAAGAGCATCTTCTTACCATAATCATAACATGGATCATTCATTCTCATACATATCTTTTAACATGGAGCATAAGCATAACACATCATTATCATAACATAATGCATAACATGTATGAATGCATGGGTGGAATGCATATACATAGGGATGCTTAACTTTTAAAATCATACTCTTAAAATGCTTAAACATAATCATCATAACATTTGGGGTCCCTGGCTTGTACCACATACATACATCATAGCGCGCATCCCTAGTAAGTCCGAGGTAGCGAGCCCCGACCTACTAGGGTAAGGACAGCATAGTCGGTAGTCCCCGAACCGAGGCATTCTCAAGGAGCTCATCCCTGTTGCACAGCTCCGGTAGTGCCAGAACCGTGGACAGCTCCGGTAGTCCAGAACCGGGGCGTTCTTAAGGTGCCCATCCCTTGGACCCATACTTGGGTCCGGTACAAGCCCATTCATAAAGTAAAATACTTTGCATGCTTCATCATTCATAAGACATTCATAGCATACTTATCATGACATCATTCTTATCATGAACATGATCATAACATATTTATCATGGCATCCTTCTTATCATGAACATAGACATAACATACTTGTCGTGATATCATTCTTATCATGAACATAAACGTAACATACTTATCATGGCATAATTCTTATCATGAACATAAACATAAGATACTTATCATGGCATCATTCTTATCATGAACATGATCATAACATATTTATTATGGCATCCTTCTTATCATGAACATAGACATAACATACTTGTCGTGACATCATTCTTATCATGAACATAAACGTAACATACTTATCATGGCATCATTCTTATCATGAACATAAACATAAGATACTTATCAGGGCATCATTCTTATCATGAACATGATCATAACATATTTATCATGACAACCTTCTTATCATGAACATAGACATAACATACTTGTCGTGACATCATTCTTATCATAACATACAAACATAAAGTATGGTGCTTAATTTTAGGGTATGGGTAACTTAATTTCCATCACATGCTTGAACCTTCACGTATATTTTATAATGAGCATAAACCATCATTCTTTGGGTCCTAACTCCATCCCAAACCCTAGATACCTGCCTTGGCCAAAATCCATAAAGCCCATGGGGGTATGGAAAAATTCCATTAAAAACCCCAATCAATCATAAGACACTAATCACATTTTACCATAGAGCCACTGGAGCCCTTACTTGAAATAAATCATAACTCTTTCCTTATTATTCCTTCTTGGCCGAAACTTATAGAGTCTCTAGACCGTGTGGAAATTTACATAATGACCCTCCATCACCCTTATGTCATGACAACATATCTAATGTATACTTGAAGTTTAGAACTCACCCTAATCCTTGGGTCCTTGAGGTTGGCCGAAACATATAGGGTCTCTAGGGTACCCCAAAAATTCTCAAAAATTGTATTTAATCTCTAACATTATCAGAGAACATTTAAACAACATTATCAAGGTCTTTAGGATAGTTATAGACACATAAATCATGGTGGCCGAAACCCTCAAGCTTAGGGTTCTTGGTTTTGTTTCTTCCATGTTGGCCGAAACCCTAGAGTGTCCTAGGGTACTCCAAAAATTCCCAAAAATTATACTTAACCTATACACATCATAAGGGAACATTAAATAACATTATAAAGATTTTTAACATATTTATAGACATTTAAATCATGGTGGCCGAAACCCATAAACATAGGGACCTTGGTTTTTGTCCCTTTCATGTTGCCCGAAACCCTAGAGTGTCCTAGGGTACTCCAAAAATTCCCAAAAATTATACTTAACCTCTACACATCATAAGGGAACATTAAATAACATTATAAAGATTTTTAACATATTTATAGACATTCAAATCATGGTGGCTGAAACCCATAAACATAGGGACCTTGGTTTTGTTTCCTTTCAACATCAAATCCAAAAACTAACCCATATATCATGCTAAAAATCATGGAAATCATAGGGAACTATTATACCACAGGTGAGAGAGTCTTACCTTAGATTCTCATGATTTTTCGAACCTTGAAAGAGGAGGAAATGGTAAGATCTTTGGACCCTTGCACACCTTTATCCTTGTATCCTTGAAAAACTCTTAGACCTTGGAGATAAGACCCCTTGTGGAGCTTTTCCAAGGGAGAACCTTTCCTTGGGTGTTCGGCAAGGATGAGGGTAGAATGAGTTTCGAAAATGCAAGGAATGAGAAGAAGAAGTAACTCCCAAACCCCCTTATTTATCACCCATTAAAGAGGTAAATGAAAAGTCTCTCCATGGCCCTTCATCTTCTTCTACTCCTTAACCACCATCCACTTCATTTCCTCATAAGAATTCCTTGCTAGGTGAGTTGGTTAAAGCATTCATGGTTGTACAAGAGGTCCAAGGTTCAATCCTTGGCCCATGCACCTTTATTTTTATTTTATTTAAATCCTTTTTCTTATTTTCGAAAATTCCCCTTTATTTCGAAAATTCTCCTAAAATCACCCATAATTATGCTAATATTCCTAAATAAAATCCTTTTATATTTATATTAATTTTTTCCTAATTAAGACCTATTTTTGGGACCCATTTAAGGCCCATTAATACCTAATGTCTCCATTTACATAGGAAAATTAAGCTAAGACTTACCCATAATCATGCTAATATATCTAATTAAATCCTACTTATATTTATACTAATCTCTATCTTAAATCCCCCTATAGTTATGGTACTAAAAAGCCCATATAAGACCCATTAGTGCTGAGTTTTCTCAATTTAAATGAGAAAACATGGGTTTTCTAGGCCAAAGTTGGTATTAATACCTCTAGGTCCTTCGGAAAATTATTTAAATATGCTCAATATTTTCATAAAATATTAAGAGAATTTTCCGGGTCGTTACAATCCCCCATACCTCGTGAAAGTTCATCCTCGAACTTAGAATAACTCCGGGTACTTGCGCCTCATTTCGTCCTCGCGTTCCCAGGTAGCTTCCTCGAACCGCTGGCTTTGCCATAAGATCTTGACTAGAGGTACCTCCTTATTCCTCAGCTTCTTGACCTCCCTATCCAAAATCTGGATGGGTCTGCTCTCATAACATAGGTCCTCTTGTACTTGTACTGTCTGCGGCTCGATCACTTGGTCCATATTCGGGATACACTTTTTAAGCAGAGATACGTGGAATACGTTATGGATGGCTGACATCTCTGGAGGCAGCTCTAATTCATATGCCACTTTATCGACTCTCTTCAGAATCAGGTACGGCCCCACATAGCGCGGACTTAGTTTCCCTTTCTTCCCAAATCTGGTCACCCCCTTCATAGGGGCCACTTTGAGAAACATCAAATCTCTAACATTAAATTCCAGTGGTCTACGCCGGACATCGACATAACTCTTCTGCCGGCTCTGAGCAGTTTCTATCCGTTGTCGAATATTCTGTATAGCTCGGGTGGCGCCGTCAATAACATCCGTTGTGAGCCCCATCTCTTTCTTTTCACCACCCTCGTACCAACATATCGGAGACCTACATCTCCTCCCATACAAGGCTTCATAAGGTGCCATTCCGATTGTAGCTTGGTAGCTATTATTGTAAGCGAATTCCGCCAAGCATAGATATCGACACCAACTTCCCATGAAATCCAGGGCACAAGCTCTCAACATATCTTCTAGCACTTGATTTACCCGCTCAGTTTGCCCGTCAGTCTGTGGGTGAAAGGCGGTGCTAAATCGTAATTTAGTGCCGAGAGACTTCTGTACGCATTCCCAAAAATGCGAAGTAAAACGACCATCCCTATCTGAGATGATGGTCTTGGGAACTCCATGAAGTCTGATTACTTTCTTAACATATCATTGAGCTAGTATCCTTAATCGCTCTATGTTGTAATTATATGCATATATCATACTTATATGTTATTATAATTATGGGTAAACCATAGTAGTATGCCTCCGATATATTAGTTCACTACCTGAGCAATGAGTTATATTGATAATAATCTTATATTAGTACATGCTCTCATATTATCATCATTTGCCTCATATAATTTGATACAATTGTGTGATACGATTGACACTTTATTGTTAATATCAGGTTCATGGGCATAAGATTGAAATACACACTCGACAACTAGTATTAGTATTAACTTATTGGTTCACAACCTAACCAAACTCAATGAAATAGATGGGCTGCCATCATGCCCATAACAAAGAACATCATGGCAGTCACTGCCCCTCCTTCATTCCTCTCTCCCTGGCCTACCTCAGGGTCTTCCACCATCTCCATTGGCTCCTCTTCCTCTATCTCGGGAACCTCCTCGGCCCCTTCAGGGTCTTCCCCAAACACCCAGGGCTCCTCAAACATCTCGAGCATCTCGGGGTCTTCTTCGAACACCTCGAGATCGTCCTCGCTCATCGGGTCTTCCTCGAACATTTCGAGCATCTCCGGGTCCTCCTCGAATGGCTCAGGATCCTTCTCATACATCTCAGGATCCTCCTCTAACGGCTCAGGATCCTCTTCGTACATCTCCGGATCTTCTTCAAACATCTCCTGATCCTCCTCTGAGTCCCCTAGGTCCTCGGGAACTCATGGCGGAGAAACTGTCTACATAATTCCATATAGCAGATACGGCATCCGTGCTGCCCCCAAATCTGATGAGCAACCACTCTCGCCCGGTTGGGCAATGAACGAAGTAGAGCCCCGATCCTATGATCATCCACGACTGGAAATCCCTCCTGCTCCAGTTTTCAAAACAGCCGGTCCAATTTCCCCATATTGCCCTGGACTCCAAGGACCGGGCTATACTCCACCTCCCCTATCTGCTCCAGCAACTCCCCACTCCGCCCCGGATAACCACTCCTGGTGCCAATCTCGTGCGACATCTGGAATTGGAAAAAATACAGTCAGTACGGAACTGACAAAAACCAGTACAAAACTAGTTTCTTTTTTTTTCAATTCACAAATATATACAGAGAAAAGCACGCAAGATATCACTCCCAAAAGTTTCTACATATACATGTTCTTACCCCTATTTTATTCTAAATATCAAATTCCTAAAATAAGATAAAGCATCATTCGTCGTTACCTATCGTAACGTACTTTTCATCATAAATACCGTTCATACTTGCATATCTTAATACCGTTCATGCATGCATATCTTAAGATCATACAACATCTTAATACTATCAGATATGTAAAGAGGTACTTACTTGGAAGCTGCAGGAGAGGGCTTGATGTGTGTGTAGTGAGATGGTAACCGCTGTGATACCAACCTGTAAAGCCCGTTTTTTTTCCTAAAGCGGCGTTACGCTAACATACTTAAGGCATGTAACATCATACTGCAGCAGAATAACTTAAACTTTACATGCCCCTACTACCATTTCTAACATAGTGACATGGACACTAGACATATAGACTTCATACTTAAACATCATGTCATAACAAGCTTAACATCATATCATGAGGTTCATTTCATATCATGCATAACATCATGTCATAAGTTTCCATAAGTCACTAATCGAGCATATACTTAACAAAAGGAAAGTTCTTAGCATAACGGCAAACGTTTGATTTCATAGGCCAAGTCACTATCACACACATATAATCTTGCCCTCCTGCTGCTTCCTCATGGTCCCCTTGCATGATCTGCGGTATAAGGAAAAAGACTATAAGCACACAGGCTTAGTAAGACTCTTTCCTACTCACTAAAATCATTCGTCATTCATTCATAATCATATGGAACATAAGCATCATAAACATTTCTATCATAGCATAAAGCATAAACATAGGCATAAATCTAATTAAACATTCTTATCATGGCATAAAGTATAAACATAGGCATAAACATAATTAAACATTCTAAGCATGACATCATACATGGCATGAACATAAGCATAAGATGTAAATCAACCATAGGCATACTTTCTAGCATATCAAGCATAGACATCGTAAACATTCTAAGCATGACATGATACACGGCATAGCATAACTTAATAAACTTTCCTAGCATGGCATGAGACATGACATAAATATAAACATAAGATATAAACCAACCTATATGGCATAAACATAGGCATACATTCTAGCATATCATAAGAGCATCTTCTTACCATAATCATAACATGGATCATTCATTCTCATACATATCTTTTAACATGGAGCATAAGCATAACACATCATTATCATAACATAATGCATAACATGTATGAATGCATGGGTGGAATGCATATACATAGGGATGCTTAACTTTTAAAATCATACTCTTAAAATGCTTAAACATAATCATCATAACATTTGGGGTCCCTGGCTTGTACCACATACATACATCATAGCGCGCATCCCTAGTAAGTCCGAGGTAGCGAGCCCCGACCTACTAGGGTAAGGACAGCATAGTCGGTAGTCCCCGAACCGAGGCGTTCTCAAGGAGCCCATCCCTGTTGCACAGCTCTAGTAGTGCCAGAACCGTGGACATCTCCGGTAGTCCAGAACCGGGGCGTTCTTAAGGTGCCCATCCCTTGGACCCATACTTGGGTCCGGTACAAGCCCATTCATAAAGTAAAATACTTTGCATGCTTCATCATTCATAAGACATTCATAGCATACTTATCATGACATCATTCTTATCATGAATATGATCATAACATATTTATCATGGCATCCTTCTTATTATGAACATAGACATAACATACTTGTCGTGACATCATTCTTATCATGAACATAAACGTAACATACTTATCATGGCATCATTCTTATCATGAACATAAACATAAGATACTTATCATGACATCATTCTTATCATGAACATGATCATAACATATTTATCATGGCATCCTTCTTATCATGAACATATACATAACATACTTGTTGTGACATCATTCTTATCATGAACATAAACGTAACATACTTATCATGGCATCATTCTTATCATGAACATAATCATAAGATACTTATCAGGGCATCATTCTTATCATGAACACGATCATAACATATTTATCATGGCATCCTTCTTATCATGAACATAGACATAACATACTTGTCGTGACATCATTCTTATCATAACATACAAACATAAAGTATGGTGCTTAATGTTAGGGTTATGGGTAACTTAATTTCCATCACATGCTTGAACCTTCACGTATATTTTATAATGAGCATAAACCATCATTCTTTGGGTCCTAACTCCATCCCAAACCCTAGATACCTGCCTTGGCCGAAATCCATAAAGCCCATGGGGGTAT
The DNA here is from genome assembly GCA_024364735.1 of Boesenbergia rotunda. Taxonomy (NCBI): domain Eukaryota; kingdom Viridiplantae; phylum Streptophyta; class Magnoliopsida; order Zingiberales; family Zingiberaceae; genus Boesenbergia; species Boesenbergia rotunda. The sequence continues at coordinate 48,267 of JAGFNQ010002882.1, read as the reverse complement.
GGAAAAATTCCATTAAAACCCCCAATCAATCATAAGACACTAATCACATTTTACCATAGAGCCACTGGAGCCCTTACATGAAATAAATCATAACTCTTTCCTTATTATTCCTTCTTGGCCGAAACTTATAGAGTCTCTAGACCGTGTGGAAATTTACATAATGACCCTCCATCACCCTTATATCATGACAACATATCAAATGTATACTTGAAGTTTAGAACTCACCCTAATCCTTGGGTCCTTGAGGTTGGCCAAAACATATAGGGTCTCTAGGGTACCCCAAAAATTCTCAAAAATTGTATTTAATCTCTAAAATCATCAGAGAACATTTAAACAACATTATCAAGGTCTTTATCATAGTTATAGACACATAAATCATGGTGGCCGAAACCCTCAAGCTTAGGGTTCTTGGTTTTGTTTCTTCCATGTTGGCCGAAACCCTAGAGTGTCCTAGGGTACTCCAAAAATTCCCAAAAATTATAATTAACCTCTACACATCATAAGGGAACATTAAATAACATTATAAAGATTTTTAACATATTTATAGACATTTAAATCATGGTGGCCGAAACCCATAAACATAGGGACCTTGGTTTTTGTCCCTTTCATGTTTGCCGAAACCCTAGAGTGTCCTAGGGTACTCCAAAAATTCCCAAAAATTATAATTAACCTCTAAACATCATAAGGGAACATTAAATAACATTATAAAGATTTTTAACATTTTTATAGACATTCAAATCATGGTGGCCGAAACCCATAAACATAGGGACCTTGGTTTTGTTTCCTTTCTACATCAAATCCAAAAACTAACCCATATATCATGCTAAAAATCATGGAAATCATAGGGAACTATTATACCACAGGTGGGGGACTCTTACCTTAGATTCTCTTGATTTTTCAAACCTTGAAAGAGGAGGAAATGGTAAGATCTTTGGACCCTTGCACACCTTTGTCCTTGTATCCTTGAAAAACTCTTAGACCTTGGAGATAAGACCCCTTGTGGAGCTTTTCCAAGGGAGAACCTTTCCTTGGGTGTTCGGCTAGGATGAGGGGAGAATGAGTTTCGAAAATGCAAGGAATGAGAAGAAGAAGTAACTCCCAAACCCCCCTATTTATCACCCATTAAAGAGGTAAATGAAAAGTCTCTCCATAGCCCTTCATCTTCTTCTACTCCTTAACCACCATCCACTTCATTTTCTCATAAGAATTCCTTGCTAGGTGAGTTGGTTAAAGCATTCATGGTTGTACAAGAGGTCCAAGGTTCAATCCTTGGCCCATGCACCTTTATTTTTATTTTATTTAAATCCTTTTTCTTATTTTCGAAAATTCCCCTTTATTTCGAAAATTCTCCTAAAATCACCCATAATTATGCTAATATTCCTAAATAAAATCCTTTTATATTTATATTATTTTTTTCCTAATTAAGACCTATTTTTGGGACCCATTTAAGGCCCATTAATACCTAATGTCTCCATTTACATAGGAAAATTAAGCTAAGACTTACCTATAATCATGCTAATATGTCTAATTAAATCGTACTTATATTTATACTAATCTCTACCTAAAATCCCCCTATAGTTATGGTACTAAAAAGCCCATATAAGACCCATTAGTGCTGAGTTTTCTCAATTTAAATGAGAAAACATGGGTTTTCTAGGCCAAAGTTGGTATTAATACCTCTAGGTCCTTCGGAAAATTATTTAAATATGCTCAATATTTTCATAAAATATTAAGAGAATTTTCCGGGTCGTTACACCAAAATTACGAGCTTTCCATAAATGGAAAGTTTCCAAAAATAAAAAATTTTTAGAATAATTGTAAGTTTTTGGTACAAAGAAAACTTATGTATTTCCAAAATTGGAAATTTTCCAAAATAGGAAATTTCCAAAATTGGAAAGTTTCCAAAAATGAAAAGTTTTCACAATTATCATAAAATTTCAGAAACAGGGATATTTCAAAAGTTTGCGAAATTTCATGAGGATTTTATAAGAAACTTCATCATATAAATTTCTTTATATAAATTTCTTTATCATGGTAAATCAATCCATGATTGATTTTATAAAATAAAATAAACCAATCCATAGTTCATTTTAATTTTCATGAAAAATAAATTTCTTTATATAAATTTCTTTATCATGGTAAATCAATCCATGATTGATTTTATAAAATAAAATAAACCAATCCATGGTTCATTTTAATTTCAATGAAAAATAAATTTTATATAAATTTCTTTATATAAATTTCTTTATCATCCATAATTTTATAAAACAAATCACACTTGATTTATTTTATAAATTGAACCAAACAATTTGGTTCCTCCCTTTGTTGTGGCCGGCCAAGCAAAGAGGGTGGGGACCATCTTTGGCTGGCCTATCCAGGCCACGCTCGAATGAATTAAACTCATTTAATTCATCTATTAAGTCTTCAAAAGACTTAGCCATTTTACGCTTCTGATGCGTCTCTGAAAAATTCAGATTCGACTTATCGTTTGGCTCAACCAAACCTAATATCTCTTGATTAGAAAATCCAATTTTCAACTCGTTTTAAATCCCTCGGATTACTCGTAGTGCGTGTGACTAAATAGGCTTTTGATTTATGTTGGCCGTCAATAATTAACCAATTATAGAACGATCATGAGCGGCACCTTGTAGTACATCATGATCCCCAATTAATCGAAAGATCAACGGTTGACCTCAGAAACAATTCTGAAACCCTTCAGCAGCTATAATGAATCGTGCCCCATTCCCTTCACCATCTTATACCCACTTGGTTTAGGACATGGTCTATGTGTGTCAGTCCCCACTAGGCTGACTACGTCACACCTAGCCCAAGTAACGTTTTCGCGTCCTACGGATTCTAATTACTCTCATGTATCTAAGAGATTCATACTCTGAACATATCATGCTCTGGCCAGAGGCTTCGAGTAACAATCCGACGATAGGCCTTGGGTATACATCTCCTCGCAAGGAGTGGTGAATCTTTTGTAGGTTGTTCAAACATCTTCAGGCACTTCGGCTTATACCCAATCATCCTGGGTCCACACCTCCTTGGAGATGCTTGCTTAAGATGTCAAAGTATAAGTCTCCATGACCAAGATGACTTGAACACCGCAAGTCAAAGGAACATCACACTTAAGCTGCAGTAAGAACTTCACTGACATGTCTATATGTAGACTACCATATGAAGTTTTACAGCCCGTCACTCCAATGAACTAGTTCCCTTAACTAGCATTCATGTTTATCTCCGGACATCCCAATGTCACCAGCCAGTGAGAATCAACTGATTAGAGAATAACTAATGCTAGTCTCAACAGAATTGATAGTGTCCGTTTTTATCAATTCATCGACTAGGGACAATTTCAATACTTCACAATTGCACATGTAGAGATAATCACTAGTTGTGAATTCATCACAAATTCTCTCATGCTGTGAATTGTATTGGGGACATTCAGTAAATGAGTTTAAGATCTTAATCAAATACATAAACATGTATACTCAAATAGTGAATATTTATTTATTAAAATAAATGATTACAATCATATGGTGATTGCCTTAGGACACTTTTCTCATATCACTAACAGAATGTACCCTACGCCTCCATCCTACCTGTCGGACGTGTGGTTACCCACGCCCACTGGCCACTACCTGACTAGGTCCCCGTTACGCGGACCCGCCAGTCGGCGCTCGGTGTACGGGATGCCTCGCCCCTACGCCTCTTAATTACATTGTTATATCCAGGGTATAACCCCACCGACGGGGTTCCCCACTCTTCATTCACCTCTGACATTGCTAAGCGGTTAATCCGCCCATCCAGTACTCTAGTACTGCGCCTTCAGTACCCTGGTACCACTTGAGCACCCCGCGCCATGCCGCGTCATTCCTAAGTGCTCCCTATGAGCTGACAGCTAGCATACTCTTGTCTCGTCGGTACGAACAAGGGTTGTCAGCTCCCCCGGTTATATAAGCTTGGCACTCCCCCTACCCCAGGTACGCGCAGGCGAGTTCTCGCATCCCTTGTTTCGTTTCAACTCAGTTTTCCCATAACCTACTTGTGGATACTGACTTAACCGTCAGAGTGCCTGATCGGGGATTTCCCTGGTAGGTTTACTGACAGTCGCTGTTTTGTAGTGACACACCAAGGCGCGGTCAGCTCTCTGCCACCTCATAGGTATGCGCCACCCGGGAGGCCCGTTTGGCTCTTGGGATTGCCACCCCGCTTCGCGACAGGATCATCAATGTATGTTTATCTTAGGTATGGCTTGGCGGATTTCTTAAGTGAATACATGGTCGATCCAAGAGACCTCTTCATGTCTACGGATTAAAAAATTAATCGGAATGGATACCCATCTCCCATCGACCGTCTCGTGCCGTATCGAACAATCCAGATTACAACTCGGCCAATTACCGAAATCAGCCTTGTAATTTGCTCGACCATTCGACCGCGGAAAAGGTGACGAGTAGATCGCCGGCTTTTGTGTTTATGGTCGGGGTCCAGTTAGTAAATTAATGGCTATGATACAAAATCAAATTAATAAACTAACACACACACAATGACAAGGGAAATCAATAATGCACAAATAAGAACGAAAGGAGCCAAGGAAGAATATACCTTCCGTTACCTTATGATCTTCTACCGTATGACCCTCCTCTCTTGGACGTCGTGTGGGCGACGATCTACCAAGACATGTGGTCACCAAGTCGATCCCTTCTCCTTGCGCCGACCAATTCCTAACCAAAGGGATGCCGCCGGCCACTCCAAGGAGATAATCCAAACACAAGCCCTACTATTCCTCTCCTCCATCGCCAACGCCCGAGCAACTTGTCTCCTTCTCCATGCATCACTCAGGCAAGGTTTTGCTCCCTTGAGGAAAATTTCTTTTCCTCCCTTGAGCAACAAGCCAAGATGTCGTGAACCCGTTTACTTGGAGAAGCAAACTCACGTTTGGAGAAACAAGTTGTCGTTCTGCTCCAAGAAATTGTCGTGCGCAATTTCTTCTGCTCTTAGAAAATTGCGGTGCGCAATTTTCTTCTGCTCTCAGAAAATTATCGTGTGTAATTTTCTTCTGCTACTCCAAGAATTGCGATGAGGCAAATAATCATCTTGGAGGCTCACGGCGTGAGGTAATTGTCTTGGAGGCTCACGGCAAGAATTGCCAAGGCAATTCTAATTGCCAAGGCAATTCTAATTGCCTTGGAGGTCGTGCCTTGGCAAGTTAATTGCCTTGGCCAAGGCTCACGGCAAGAAATGCCAAGAGGCAATTCTAATTGACTTGGAATTCATCCCTTGGCAAGCTAATTGCCTTGGCCATGGCTCACGACAAGAATTGCCAAGAGGCAATTCTAATTGACTTGGAGTTCGTGCCTTAGTAAATTAATTGCCTTCTGCTCCAAATCGAGACCCAGACCGAGACCGTGAAGAAAATTCTCCACCCAAAATTGCCACCGCACACCGAGGGAGAGAGAGAGAGAGAGAGGAGGAGGAAAAAAGAAGAGAAAAGAGGCTAGGGTTGAAGGACTTAGGATGTAAAATATAATAAGTAATTCTATAGGGTAAATCAAGAGATAACCTGGTAAAATTTGTTGGGAAATTTTTCAGAAATTTTCCTGAATCCTTGGTGGAACTTATGAGGTTAAATCGGATAAATAAAGAAATATAATTAGGTTTTTCGATTTATTGGAGGAGATGTTATATATATATATATATATATATATATATATATATAAATTTTGTGATTAAAAACCCTAATCTAGTCTTAATCGACCGAAAAACTTCCTCTCTGCCTCGCCCGTAACTAGTGCTTCCTCCCCTCTCGTTCTCACCGCCGACCACCACATCATAGGCGCTGTCTCTTCAGGTGAAGCCAAGAGATGGTGACGTCCGTTTTCGACTCTTCGCACCCCCGCAGTCAACCACTCCTCCTCAACATCGGGCCAAGATGTCGGTACTTGGGCCATAGTGAGCACTGCCGACTGTCACATGGGCGCATTACATCCTTGCTAGAGCTGATGCTCCTAGGTCTCCACTGCTATCCAACTTTCGATGAGAGCAAAACCCCCTCCTCATCTCCTATTGCCCTTCGATTGAAGTGATCATGCGATGGCCATGGAGGTGGCATCGCGATTGGGGGCAGAATTTCATCGACTATCTCCAATTAGGTAACATCCTTCTTTGAGGTTCTTGTGGATCTGCTTGTTGAACCTGATCATAGCTGAGATGGAGTTGATGTTCTATTCTGAGGTTTCGCTCGGTGGTAGAGGGAGAGAAGAAGCCAATGCCGGAGGAGACAACTTGCGTAGGGATTTATGTGGAGAAGGCTAATCCATCGGATCTGACTGGAGCTTCTCGGCTGGTGTCCAACTGAGGTAAGGAATGGGTGCATTTCGGATGATACAACTTAGTTGGTTTGGGTGATTGCTAGAGATGTCTTGTTACATGATTTTAGTATTGCGATCAGGTTTTGAATTCTGATTCAATAGAGTGGTTCTTGTTTGATTTATGGATTTAAAATAGTGATGTTCCGGTTGAATTTTGAGTACTTTGTCTTGGATCAATAGTGTTTACCACATGCTTGTTATTGTTGATGTATTAGATAGAATTTCACAGTTATTTTAGGAGATTGAATTGCAGTTTGGTTTTGTTCTTGCACTGTATCTGATTTGGAATTGGAGATTTGATCTACTCAGATTTTGGTTTTTCATGATCTATAGTCGCTATTGGGTTTGTGGATTATTTTGGAAATCAGGTTCGAATTGTCTTGCTTTGGGAAGATTATAAAGGGGTTAAACCTAAACCAAAATCTAAATCCAATATGGCAAGGGTTAACCATTTAATTAAAGGTAATTAAATAAAATACGAGGGTTAAGATAATCCTAATGTGGTTTATGTTGGGATCTCCCGGCACCAAAATACAAAACACAGCGGAAACAAGATCCCTCGAGCAATCTATGCGAAAGAAAGACCCGTACAAAGTTCATCTATCTAATAGATCTATCTACAGTGCATACCTTTGGAGCGTACTCTTTCGCTTGTCCCGCTCGTCCAAAGTGTGCCGGATCTCTTTCACGTTCAAGTGTTCGTGCCTCTATTCGTATCCACATGGACACGATCTCTCAACTTCGGGAAGAACTACCTTAGTTGTGCTAGCAACCTGAGGTAATTCACAAGACCACCAAGAACCCCAAAGAGGTTTCGGCCAAGAGGGAGAAGAGGAAGAAGAGAGGAAGGGAAGAAGGGAAGAACACTTATCATTCAAAATGACTAGACTCTTTTTTATACTCATCCCATGAATATGAAGATTCTTTTGTCTCTTTGACTTCCCTTCATTAAAGCTAATAAAGAGCACATCTTTTCATGTGACTCTTCACCTTCTCTTCATCCAATGAAGAGAGACTTTTCTCTTTCCTTCATTAAACACTTTAATGAATTTCCCCTGCAATTTCGAACGGGCCTCTCGGTCTCCTGACCAAGTATGCCGACAAAGTCACCGAGCTCCCGACCCAGTCTGCCGAGCTCCTGACCTAGTCTGCCAAGTGCCAAGCTCCCGACCTAGTCTGCCGAGCGCCGACCCAGTTTGCCGAGTGTCGACCCAGTCTGCTGAGCGCTGAGCTCCTGACCAAGTCCCTGAGCTCCTGACCCGAGTCTCCCGAGTTCCCAACTTGAGCTCCCGATCAGATCTCCCGAGTTCCCAACTCGGGCTCCCTATCAAATCACTCGAGTTCCCAACTCGGGCTCTCGATCAGATTTCCCGAAGCATCATGTCCTTAGTGTGTGACCCAATAGGTTCTCGTGACATCGGCAATGCGCCTAAATGCTTTAGACACATAAGCAATGAGCGGCATTTAGCAATGCATCATTCCTACCCAAGTAACAAGAAAAGTCGAGATCCGACTAAACCTCCATGACTAGGATAATGTATGACCTTGTCCTTCTATCCTTGATATCTAGATTGACCAATGAGGCATAGACAGTGTCATCCTCGATCAATCTTTGTGTTTCTTGATCTCTGAGTAGACTCACTCAAACAAATGAGCTCAATATCTCATATTGACTCATTTGAGCATGGTCATGCGTTTTAGTAGTCCTACTCGATTAAGGGGCCCACAGATATCACTCCCGTCTTATGGGAGGGATAGATCCCATCTACATCACTCACATCCCTCCGCATAATTCATTACATACCTAGTGATCGCCTTTATAATCCACCCTGTTACGGGTGACGTTTGACGATACCAAAGTATATAATTCCTTATGTAGGGAACCGTAGTGACTTCAGGTCTAAGGACTATTTATACTAATAGTCACATGAGAAAGTTTATGACACTCATATGACAATCTATGAAACTTTCTCATGGCGGGTCAATTCAGTACACATTCTCTAATGTATACCCATGTGTCAACTTGATATCACATATCCATGACTTGTGAGCTCAAGTCATCAATTGACCTACATGCTAGTCTCCATGCATTAATATTGTCCCTGAATATTAATGCTTGATTAGGAATAATTTAGTGTAGTATTCTCTACATTATCTCACTATCGATTCAACCAATCGATATAATGTAGATAAGAACCTACTACACAACCACATTATTATACTTAGTTATTTGGCACAAAATAAAGTAAGTATAATAACCAAACATACCTTTATTAATGATAGAATATGATACAAAAAGTCTCTAGTCAATCATCACATAATTGGCTCTAGGGCTCCTACTAACAGTTTAGGGACTTGTTAGCTAGTTACTATTCTTTATAATAATGATTTAAATATGCCCTTTGATACAGGGCATTGATTGGACTTCTGAACGAGAGGTTCTTATTTGATACGGACTATTTCTACTCTCTAGAGGCGGGTACCTCTGACTTATCTCTTTTGATATTGTCATATTGCTATGCATGATTAGTTATAGATAACAGTAAGTTTATACATTATATCTGCCTTAGTATACCTCTACTGATATCTGTTGCTTATTCTTGAGATGACCTCCCTATAGTTTCATATAGTCTCTATGGTTGCCATGTGTATATACGTGCATAGATGTAGTGATATGTCCTCTTGGATTTTGACATTGATGGATCACTAGTTACTTTTTCAGTATACCTAGTAAGTTACTTGTATCCTATGATATAGGATTCAAACCTATACCTAGCACACTGGGGTGTTAGATGAGGACTTGTTGGGTGTTGTATGTGTTCGGTCATGCACCATCCTTGCATTGTTGCATGCTGACGATCATCGACTCCTATGTAGTCTGAGCTCATCGCCAGTTAGATGAGGATATGCACACACATCCACTCAGGGGTAGTGGCTGCCATAGAGTGTGTGCATTTGCCCTGTATTACTCTGCACGGTCACTATTTGGAGGGTGGTTCCGGTACATGGTAGCAACCAAGGATCCCTTCTCGTTCTGAGACATGAGAAGATGAGAGCGAGACTCCCCCATTGCTTGGGGTAGGAGAGTGACCTCCGCCAGCATCCTGTCCACTCGGTTACTCAGGAGTAGTGATGGCAGGGTGAGTACAGGTTGTCACAGCTCTACCCACGTGGACGTTCATTTATGATAGGTGGACGGTGTCCTGACTGGGATTAGGGGGTGACACATATCATTGCACCATGTGCATATTTTGCATCATGCATTGCTTGCTGCATTTGATTTCTGCACTTGATTGACATGCATATACTGGATACCTGTTTACCATGGATTATGTGTTATATTTGTTCTTTAGGGATTTATTCCACCCCTCTGCAGGAAAGATGGATTCTGGTATGTATCTACATTTAGTACCTTCAGTGTATGTCTTTCTATTATACATATGAGACTATATCAGCGTGACTTTTATTGTTAGTATAACTTACTATGCATATCTGTTTAGGTATCCGCTGAGTTCGTTTGGACTCACACCATTGCCTATGTTTTTATTTCAGGTTGAGATACTTGGAGTCGCCAGAAGAGCCCAGCAGCCAATCCCTACCCATCGCAATGACATGGTTTTTTTTTTGTACTTGGAAAGGCTTTGTTTCATATTTATTTTAGCGATTTGTATATGTCATATGTGCCGTGTGCCGTAAGAGGTTTTTGTATTGGTTGTTTCATCGTAAGTCGGACTGGTCCGCAGTCAGGTATGGTTCACTTTGTGTTATGGTTATGTTATGTCTTGATTTTGAGGCTTTAGGCCAAATTATTATTGCGTGGGTTGTTTGGATATTGTATGTATGTGTAAATTGTCCGCCGGACAGGGGAGGTGCTGTCCGATTTTCTATTGGATCAGTGGCTCCTGGGTCTCAGGGCGTGACATAGGAGAAGCGGGGCACATCCTTGAGATCAAAGTCATAAGTGATCGCCAGAAAAGGATGTTGTGCTTATCCCAAGCTTCATATGTTGACACCGTCTTGTCTCGTTTTAGCATGGAAAACTCCAAGAAGGGGTTCCTACCCTTCAGGCATGGAGTTCCTCTATCCAAGGAGATGTGTCCGAAAACATCAAAGGAGATAGAGGAAATGAAGGCAGTTCCTTATGCTTCGGCAGTAGAAAGCCTCATGTATGCTATGTTGTGCACGAGACCTGATATCTGTTTTGTCATGGGCATGGTTAGCAGATATCAGAGTAACCCTAGATAGAGACATTGGACTGTGGTAAAGTATATATTGAAATACCTGAGACGGACTAGGGATTATATGCTGGTTTACCGGGCAGACCAATTTGTCCCTGTGGGTTATAAGGACTCAGATTTCAAGTCAGACAAGGACAAGAGTAAGTCTACCTCAGGGTTTGTGTTTACTTTAGGAGGTGGAGCCATTGTTTGGAGGAGTGTCAAGCAGAAATGCGTGGCGGACTCCACCATGGAAGCTGAGTATGTGGCAGCCTCAGAGGCAGCCAAGGAAGTTGTATGGCTCAGGAACTTCATCATGGACTTGGATGTGATTCCTGGGTTGCCCAGATCTATCACAATATTTTGTGATAACAGTGGTATAGTTGCAAACTCGAAGGAACCACGAGTCCATAAGGCGAGTAAACACATAGAGCGCAAGTACCACCTGATACGAGAAATCGTAATGCGAGAAGAAGTGGTTGTCGCCAAGATTACATCTGAGGACAATCTAGCAGATCCTTTCACGAAAGCTTTTCCAGCTAGAGCTTTTGATAGGCATGTGGAGGATATGGGAGTCAGATGTATGGCAGTGAGAGAACAACAATGTCTTTAAGTATAAGTGGGAGATTGTAAGATGTGTATACTGAAAGACATGAATTTCTTTATATGAACATCTTAGTTTTGAAAAGAGAATCACAACTATACTAGGTGCCTGTTTATATTAGTACATGCATGAAGTCCAATTACTTTGCATTGTCGATAACGTGGTGTGTGGTGTCACACAAAAGATCATGTTATCAGTTCCTTGCTTAGTAAAAATAAGAGGCTCACAATCGAGATGGAATTGGACAACCCATCAGAATGGTTGTAGTGTATTAGGTGTGGTTGATCTTGACCATAGAATTACACTAGTGTGCTTTGAGTACATTGAGTAGGATCAAAACCCGAGGTTATCCAATTTGTACTGACTCGATAATTGGATAGGATCTCAAGATTATATTTGTTGGGTATTGCTTGGCGGGTTTCCTAAGCGAATACCTGGTTGATCGGAGAGACCTCTCTATGCCTACGGATTAAAAAATTTAATCCGAATAGAGAGCCATCTCCCATCGACCGTCTCGTGCCGTATCGAACGATCCAAAGTTACAACTTAGCCAATTACCAAAATTGGCCTTGCACTTTGCACAATCGTTCGACCGCGGAAAAGGCGACGAGTTGATCATCGACTTTTGTGTTTATGGTCGGGGTCTAATTATTTAATTATTAACTATGATATCAAATCAAAACAATTAAATAATCATTATGAAATTACGAGGCAAATAAGTAAGGCACAAAATGAGCATAAGGAGCCAAGGTAGAATATACCTTTCGTTACCTTACGATCTTCTACCGTATGACCCTCCCCTCTTGGACGTCGTGTGGGCGACGATCTACCAAGACCTGTGGCCACCAAGTCGATCCCTTCTCCTTGTGCCAACCAATCCCCAACCAAAGGGATGCCGTCGGCCGCTCCTAGGAGATAATCCAAACACAAACCCAATTGATTCCTTCCTCCACTGTTAATGTCTGAACAACAAGTATCTTGAAGTTCTTGTGATCTGAGTAACTCCAAGTTAACCCACAACTCCAACTTGTGTTCGCAACTTAGTTTCTCCTCTCCTAACTGAAAACTCTCAGCAGTAATTTTCTTCCTCTCCACAGCAATTCTCGATGCGACCGCAGCCGCATCAATTGCTGCCGGCCAAGGCAGTTTGCTGCCATCGGCAGCAGCAATTTGTTGCCATCGGCAGCAATCCCGAGGCGGCCTAGCCGCCTCAATTGCTACCTTCGGCAGCAGCTTGCTACCTTCGGCACTTGCCAGGCGACAATTGCTTGCCGCCTTCTGGCAATTGCCAGGCCTCTTGCCACCTTCTGCCAGGCGGCTATTGCTGCCTCGGCAAACAATTGCCATGAGAGAAGGCTGCCCTTCTCTCTGCTGAAGGATACATCGAACTCAGCCAGAGGTGCGATCTTTGGAGAAAAATTTCTCCCTTCCAGTCGGTGCCGAGAGAAAGTCAGAGAGAGAGAGAGGAGAGGAGAGACCTAGGGTTTCATGTGATATATTGGATTAATTTTTCCAAAAGAAAAATTAACTTGTTCTCATGACATTATAGGGTATTTATAGGATTACAGCAGGGACCATGAGGAGGAGTTGGATCTTGGCCTGCTAATGGATCCAAACCCGGTCCATTAATGAGGATCCATTCCACTAAAGGGTCCTCATTGACTTACCTCACCAACCCCCATATTTACATATGGGCGCCACTTATTACGAGTCGTTCATCCCCCCATGTTTAAGATCGCACATGCCCGTTAATTAATTAAATTACTAACAATTTAACTTAATTAACTTCTGGATCCTTGATTAGTACCACTCAACCTTTTTCAGCGTGCCGGATCAAATCCACCTGCAGGGTTTAGCACGGTGAACCTTTTAAGCTCATCAAGGGGGCATCATCATCCTGACACTCCAGGACACGAATTTTGTCAATAATTATCAGCACATCATATTACTAATATTATTTCCCAACTTATCGGGTCTGTCGATCTAGCAGAATAGATCTCGCCCTTTGATAAATCAAAGAAATAATAAATAATAATATATGCCCAATATTATTTCGGGATTAAGGGATCGTCCTCCATAATAACAACTGAGGTCCCATCCAATTTATTTAGTCAGTACAAAATTGGATAACCTCGGGTTTCAGTCCTACTCAATGCACTCATAGCACACTAGTGTAGTCCTATGGTCAAGACCAACCACACCTGACTACACTACAAGCTTCCCGATGGGTTGTCCATTTCCATCTAGGTTGTGAGCCTCTATTTATGCTAAGTAAGGTACTGATAACATGATCTTCCATGTGACACCACACACTATGTTATCTACAATGCTAAGCAATGAGACTTCGTGTATGTACTATTATAAATAAACATCTAGTGTAGTGTGATTCTATTTTCAAAATAAGATGTTCATATAAAGAAATCATGTCTTTCAGTATACAGATCCTACAATATTATGGAGTAAGATCCCTTAATCCCGATATTATATCGGGCATATATTATTAACTATTATTTCTTTGATTTACCAATGGGCGAGATCTATTCTGTTAGATCGATAGGCCCAGTAAGTTGGGAGATAATATTAATAATATGATGTGTTGTTGATTATTGACGGAATTCGTGTCTTGGTGAGCCGGGTTGATGATGCCCCCTTGATGAGCTCAAAAGGTTAATCATGCTAACCCCTGCAGGTGGATTTGATCCGACATGATGATAAGGCCAAGTGGTACTAGTCAAAGACTCAGAGGTTAATTAATTTGAATTGTCAGTAATTTAGATTAATTAACGGGCATTCAAGATCTTAAACACAGGGGGATGGACGACTCATAATATGTGGAGCCCATATGAAAATATGGGGGTTGGTGAGGAAGTTCAATTAAGTTCCTTTAGTGGAATGAATCTTAATTAATGGATCGAGTTTAGATTCATTGGTGGGCCAAGATCCAACTCCTCCTCTTGGTCCCTACCTTAGCCCTATATATACCCAAAGAGACCATGAAACTAAGGCTAGACAATTCAATTAATCCACCCACGACTCTCCCACTTTCTCTCTCTCATTTCTCTCTCTTAGGACGCCGAATAGAGGAGGGAGCCCATCTTCGTCCTCAACTCACCTTCTCTTCTCTTAGGCCGTCGGTCTCTGTAACGACCCGTAAAATCCTCTCAATATTTTTCTTTAAAATATTGATCATGCCTATACGAATTCTCGAATAACGTATGAATACTAGCATAAACCGTAGCAAGATCTCTTATATAAATTAAGAGCTAGGTACAATGGGCCTTATATGGGTTCTTCTAGTACCATGGTTATTAGTGAACATTGGGTAGAATTTTAGCATGAATAGAATTGGGCTCCAATTAGGAAAATTAGCATAACTCTTAGTGGGCTCTTATGTGGGCTTTGTCAAAAATAAAAGAAAAAGAAATAAAAATAAAGTGCATGCACCAAAAATTGAACCTTGGACCTAAGGTAGAGGCAAAGCCTCATCATGCATATACTAACCAATTCACATAGCAAGGAAGTGCTAGTGGAAAAGGAAGAGGATTTTAATTGAGGCTAAAGGAAGTGAAGAGTCATCAAGAGAAGAGGCACCATGCCCCTTCACTTGCCCCCTTCATTTAGTATAAAAGAGAGGGGAAGGGAAGAGACAACTTAGCACTTAAGTTATTTGTTTTCTTCTTCCACCAAAGATCTTTCTTTCCCTCTTCTTCCTCCTTCTAGCCGAAACCCACAAGGGGTTTTCCCTTGGAGAAGCTTCACAAGAAGACCTTAATCATGAGGATCCAAGGCTTCCTACAAGGCTACAAGGGCTAAGGAGAGTTCTAGGGTCAAGAAGGTTTTCTTTTGTTCCTCTATTCAAGGTTTATAACCAAGATCAAGAAAGGTAAGACTCTCTCACCTGTGGTATAATTGTTTTCTTTGATGTCTATCATGATTTAAGTGTTTGTTTAGGATCTAAGTGAGAAAACCATAAGGTTTGGATTCTAGGGTTTCGGCCAAGCCTTGTATTTAGGTTTGGGGATGATGTAAGCCCTCATTCATGCTCCCTAATATTTTCTTATGATAAATAAAGGATAAATTATGGTTTGGGGAAATTTTATAGCACCCTAAGACCCTCTAGGGTTTCGGCCACCATCCCATCTTCATGGTTAGGATTAGATCTAACCCTCCAAGCATGTTTATTATGTTTATCTAGGATATAATGGATATTATTTGTGTATTAAATGAATTTCCCATGGACTTAAAACCCTTCTAGGGTTCGACCAAGTCAAGGTTTAGGGCTAGGACTTTAGGGTTAGCTCCAATCATGTATTCTAATGGTTTCCTATAGCATTGTATATAATGTATGGGTGATATATTACTTGTGGCACCTCACATGTTACTTGAACCTTGGGAACCCCCACTTATGACTTTCGGCCAAGCACAAGTTCTAGGGTTTGGGTTAATCTAAGGTTTCAAGTGTATGTGTTTATGACTTATTATAATGTAGATATATGTTCAAGTATGTTGTATGAATTATATGGTACCTAAAAACTTATCTTTATGAGCTATGTATCATGACTTTATATACTTATGTTATGTGCCATGTTTTATTCATGAATGCTTTAAACCATATACCATTAACACATGTATGGTGAAATAGGCCTTATGGTTGGTGTAGAATGGTGCATGTATTATGTTAAATGCCTATGATAGATATATGGTTATGAAGACCTATGCATGTTTTATGATAATGGCCATGAACCTATGTAATATGTATCATGTTCATGTTGATGCAGTCTGACCCTGATTGTTGTTTTGGTGTTGACATCGATTTTAGTTTAGGTTGATGATTATGATGATTATGATTAAGTCCTGATCGGGGATCAGGCATGGTATGGAAAATCCTAGCTTGGAGGGCTAGGTGTTGGAAAATCCTAACCTGGAGGGTTAGGTGTGGAAAATCCTAGCTTGGAGGGCTAGGTGTTGAAAAGTCCTAATTCGGAAATGTTGGGTGAAAAGTTCTAGATTGGAGGGCTAGGTGAAAAGTCCTAATCTGGAGGGTTAGGTGAAAAGTCTCAACTTGGAGAGTTAGGTGAAAAAGTCCTGGCTTGGAGGGTCAGGTCCTAGCTTGGAGGGCTAGGTATGGAAAGTTCTAACTCGGAAGGTTGGGTGAAAAGTCCTAGCTTGGAGGGCTAGGTAAAAAGTCCTAACTTGAAGGGTTAGGTGAAAAGACCCAACTGGAGAGTTAGTGGAAAAACCCTGGCTTGGAGGGTCATGTCCTAGCTTGGAGGGCTAGGTTGGATGAAACCCTAGCTTGGAGGGCTAGGTTGGAGCCCCTGGATCGGTCTGGTGACCGATCAAGGAGTTAGCATGGTGCTCCTTCGTGGATCGGTCTGGTGACCGATCTAGCGATGATTGATCGGTCTGGTGACCAATCAGGGAGTATGCGTTTCACCCATTGCTTGACTCCTGATCGGTCTGGTGACCGATAAGGGAGCAAACAGTGAGGTTGAGTTCCCTTGCTAATCTGCTCCTGATCGGTCTGGTGACCGATCAGGATCACTGTGCAGATCATTCTGGAGAACGATCCAGCATCGCAGGTTCCTCTCTATGATCGATCAGGACGGAGCCTGATCTGTCTGGTCATGACCTGATCGGTCTGGTGACCGATCAGGAGGCTCCCTGATCGGTCCGGTGACCGATCAGGAGGTTTGGACTGCGAAGCTCAGAAATCGCCCGATAAAGGGGTGGATCGGTCTGGTGATCGATCCACAACCTGGGATCGGTCTGGTGATCGATCCAGGAGAGTCCCAAAAAAATCGCGATTTCTAATTGAGCGTTGGGGACCGATCAGGACGGAGCCTGATCGGTCTGGACCCAGCCTGATCATCTGGTGACTGATCAGGAGGCTCTCTGATTGGTCCGATGACCGATCACTTTAATTCAAAATGCACTGTCAGACGCTCTGATCGCGTCTGAACGTATCCGATTCTCTGCGTTTCATCTCTGATGCTTGATTTGCTGCTTGATATACTATCCTAATGCTCTGATTAAGCTACAGGTGACAGGGAAGGATTCAAACACTCAAAGAGAGTCAATGGAGACCTTTCCTTGGAGCAGGTTTGTCTGTTTTTCCATCTCAGGTTGCAACGGGCACTGGCGCTGGCTGGAGCTGTTGTCTGGGGCTGGTCTGAGGGAGGCTCAAGGAGTCCAGAGGAGCTCAGAGGTAGCTGGTGGTTGCAGGTGAGCAGCTGGAGGCTGCAGGGAGATGGTGTCACCTGATACTCAGTGGAGGAACAAAAGGAGCGGAGAAGTGTTGGCTGTGTAGAGTTCTGCTGCTTGAGTTCTTGCTGCGCCTTTGTGTTCTCCACAACATGATTACGTGTTCTGAAGTTCCATCATCTTGAGAAAGCTACTGTAATCTTGAAGAAACCATCCCTTGCTTGAGCACTTGGAGGAAAGAACAAGAGGATTCGAGTCCAACAGCGAGAAGACACGGGGAAAGGGTTCTTGCGTGAGATCGTCGCTGGGTGGAGCTCAGGAGGAAGCTTGCTGTGTTCTTGTCTTTGCTAGTGCTAAGTAAGATCTTTCTTGTGTTTCATTGTGCTTAAACCTATATCCTTGATTGAAACGCTGTGGAGAGGTTTCTCCACCGAGAAGGAGGTTGGTTACAATCCGGTGTTCACCGGGGCTTGATCTGCCGACGATCAAGGGATCGCCCACCTTACGGGCACGCCAAGGAGTAGGGGCAAGTTATCCCCGAACCTTGTAAACCCTCCTTGTTAGCGATCTTGCTAGTTGTGTTAGTTTGCTTTCGTTTTCTGTTTTTCTGCATACTCTGTGTTTGCTACTTCCGCTGTGCTACTAACAAATCTAAGTGCAGAACTTTGAAAAGCTTAAAGTCCAATTGTTTGGCTATATTCACCCCCCTCTCTAGCCATCCGGTTCCAACAAGTGGTATCAGAGCTTGGGGCTCTGTTTTTACGGATTAACAACCGAGGGCTATCATCCATGGCGTTGAGAGAAGGGTTTTCCACCACCCGAACTCCTTTCTTTGATGGGGCTGATTTCCAATATTGGAGATCAAAGATGGAGTATTATTTGAAGATGGACACCAACACTTGGTTCGTGGTGAAAGAGGGATTCACCCCTCCAAAGGATGATGAAGGCAAGGAACTTGAATCATGGCGATGGACAGCCGAATAAACTCGGAAGAGTGAAGCCGACGCGAAGGCGGTTGTCACTCTACAAAGCGGCATGAACAAAGACCAACTCATCAAGGTTGGTCCTTTCACAAGTGCAAAGGACTTGTGGAAAAAGCTCATCGAACTCCACGAGGGCACCCGAGATTCAAGAATTGCCAAGAGGGACTTGTTCCTCAATCAACTTCAAAATCTCTCCATGAAGGAAAATGAATCG
Source organism: Boesenbergia rotunda (assembly GCA_024364735.1). Lineage (NCBI taxonomy): Eukaryota > Viridiplantae > Streptophyta > Magnoliopsida > Zingiberales > Zingiberaceae > Boesenbergia > Boesenbergia rotunda. The sequence goes on along the minus strand of JAGFNQ010002882.1, from coordinate 29,671 downwards.
GTAAGTGAGCTTCATAGCCAGTTCAAGGAAGTCCTCAATGGGCTTCATTCGATTGATGAAAAGGTCGAGAATCACGACCTTGTGAGGTATGTACTAAAAGCATTTCCAAGGAATGCTTTGTGGTCATCCATGGTGGATGCCTACAAAGTATCCAAGGACTTATCAATTGTTAAGTTAGATGATTTGTTTTGTGAGATGGAATTGCATGAAATGCCTAACAAAGGCCCCAAGGAAAGGGGGATTGCCTTAGTTGCAGGGGACCGATCGAACAAGACGAAGAAGGAGAAGGAAGTCTCTTCATCTTCATCCTCTTCCGAATCCAAGTCCGATTCCGAGGAAGATGGCAGCGGTTCCTCATCCTCCGAGATGACGAATTTTGTAAGAAGGATGATGAGAAGGGGTCGACGCTTCAAGGGTAAAGGTAATCCTAGTGAAGCTAAACTTGATAAGACTAATGCTTCTTGCTTTGAGTGTGGTAGGAAAGGGCATTTCAAGAATGAATGCCCAAAGCTAAAGAAGAAGGAGGAGAAAACCAAAAGGAAAGAAGAGAAATCCAAGAAGAAGAAGAAGGCCTTGAAGGCCACTTGGGATGAATCCTCCTCAAGTTCATCCGATGAAGAGAAGGAGGAGAAGTGCACAAGGCATGTGGCACTCATGGCTCTTGGAGAGGAAAGCAGTAATGAATCATCCAACTCCTCAAACGTGACTTCATAATCTTCGGATGATGAAGAGGTAACTTCTCCCGAACTTGAAAAATGTTATAGAGCAATTGCATGTTTAACCAATATGTTGAAGAAGTCAAAAAATAGGGTTAAATCATTGTAATTAGAAATTGAACAATTGAAGTTGTCTAGGGATGATAACATTGATGACTTACATGTTGAATTGTTAGAAGATGAGATTAAGTCATTAAAACTTGAGGTTGAACATTTGAAATCCTCTAAGGTTGAGGATGTAGACGATTTGCATGTGTTGATACAGTCTGACCCTGATTGTTGTTTTGGTGTTGACACCGATTTTAGTTTAGATTGATGATTATGATGATTATGATTAAGTCCTGATCGTGGATCAGGCAGGGTATGGGAAGTCCTAGCTTGGAGGGCTAGGTATTGGAAAATCCTAACCTGGAGGGTTAGGTGTGGAAAATCCTACCTTGGACGACTAGGTGTTGAAAAGTCCTAATTCGGAAGGGTTGGGTGAAAAGTCCTAGCTTGGAGGGCTAGGTGAAAAGTCATAACTTGGAGGGTTAGGTGAAAAGTCCCAACTTGGAGAGTTAGGTGAGAAAGTCCTGGCTTGGAGGGTCAGGTCCTAGCTTGGCGGGCTAGGTTTGGAAAAGTCCTAATCCGGAAGAGTTGGGTGAAAAGTCCTAGCTTGGAGGGCTAGGTGAAAAGTCCTAACATGGAGGGTTAGGTGAAAAATCCTTTGTAACACCCTGAAGTTTTAAAGTTTGGGACGAACTTTTTATAAGATATAGAGGGTTGTAACACCCTGAAGTTTTAAAGTTCGGGACGAACTTTTTATAAGATATAGTGGGTTGTAACACCCTGAAATTTTAAAGTTCGGGAGGAACTTTTTATAAGATATATAGGATTGTAACACCCCAAAATTTCACCATGAATAATGTTACGAATTCATGGAAAATTATTACGAAAAATTATGTGAATAATATTGTGAATTCATGGAAAATTATTATGAAACATTATGTAAATAATGTTACGAATTCATGGAAAATTATTACGAAATATTATGTGAATAATATTGTGAATTCATGGAAAATTATTATGAAACATTATGTAAATAATGTTACGAATTCATGGAAAATTATTACGAAATATTATGTGAATAATATTGTGAATTCATGGAAAATTATTATGAAACATTATGTAAATAATGTTACGAATTCATGGAAAATTATTACGAAATATTATGTGAATAATATTGGGAATTCATGAAAAATTATTATGAAATATTATGTAAATAATATTATGAATTCATGGAAAAATTATTATGAAATATCATGATGGATTTGACTTAATAGGCTTGGATGTGGATTAGTGCAAAAGGTAATAAAAAGTAAATTATTATGAATTCATGGAAAATTATTATGAAACATTATGTAAATAATGTTACGAATTCATGGAAAATTATTACGAAATATTATGTGAATAATATTGGGAATTCATGGAAAATTATTATGAAATATTATGTAAATAATATTATGAATTCATGGAAAAATTATTATGAAATATCATGATGGATTTGGCTTAATAGGCTTGGATGTGGATTAGTGCAAAAGGTAATAAAAAGAAAGTGTAGAAAGGAGGAAGCAAGGATCGAACCTTGAACCTCCTAGTTGCACTCACCATGTCTTAACTACTACACCAAGTATTATTTCTTGTTGAGAGAATAAGAAACATGCTTGTTAAGCGTGTAATAGTGAAGAGACATGTCTCTTCATGAGAATAGTATAAATAAGAGAGGGAAGGGGTGGGAGTAACTTCCTCTTCTTCTTCCTCACTTTCTCCCACCCGAAATTCCTTCTTCTTCCTCTTCTCTTTTCCATTTTCGAAAAGTGCTTCCTAGGGTTCTAACCCTAGGGGATTGGAAGGAAGAAGACTCCCTAAAGGATCTTGCCCTCTATTAGGGCCAAGGAGTCTAGAGAAGAAAAAGTAAGAGGAACCTTCACCTCTCCTTCAAACAAGGGTACCCTAAAGATCTAGGGAAGGTGAAATTCAAGCGAAAGGATGTAAGTATCCCCTCGCCTGCAGTGTAATGGTTAATGTATGTTTTCTTCGTGTTTTGCTTTTGGAAAAAGGGAGTCTTCCCTTTAGGTGAGTTTCGGCCACCCCCTTAAGGGGAGGCCTTGGCTACTTTTTGATGCATGAGGAGACCCTTGGGACTTAGGCTACATATGTATGATGACTTCCCATCATGTTGTGATAACAAAAAGTAGGGTTAGCCACCCTACAACTTTCGGCCAAGAGGAGAAAGGTTAGGCTTTTTGGGTTGCTTGCTATCCTATGATGTGTCCATGATTAGTAGTGTAGATAAAGTGCTTGTGTAAATGTTTGTGTGAAGATTGGATGTCAAAAACCTAGCCTACCCTACCCTACAAGTTTCGGCCAACCCTAGGTGAATTAGGGTTTAAGGTGGTATGATTTTCCCTATGATATATCCATGCTTAATAGTATAGGCAAGGTGTTTGTGTAAATGCTTGTGTGGATGTTTGAAGTCAAAAACCTAGCCTACCCTACCCTACAAGTTTCGGCCAACCCTAGGTGAATTAGGGTATAAGGTGGTATGATTTTCCCTATGATATATCCATGCTTAATAGTATAGGCAAGGTGTTTGTGTAAATGCTTGTGTGGATGTTTGAAGTCAAAAACCTAGCCTAGCCATCCTACAAGTTTCGGCCAACCCTAGTTTAGGGTTAGGGTTGCTTGGCTTTATTCCCATGATGCATGCTATATATGATATGTGATGATTGTATGGGATGTACCCTATGAGATATACTTAGGATTTCTATGATGGTATGTATGTGCAAGTGATGTTTAAATGGAACAATGATTGGAAACTAAATGTCCCTAGCATGTGTGATATTCGGCCAAGCATGAAATATTAGGTTTATAAAGCTTAAATTATCTTATGTGATATGATTATGTTAGTGAGGTAATATGTGAATGCATGTGATGAACAAATGGAATGCTTGATTGAAAAACTTGGACTTCCCTAGTGATGACTTTCGGCCAACCCTAGATTAGGGTTAGGGTTGCTTGTTTTTCTCCCATGGTGCATGCTATAAGATGATACATGATATATATATATATGTGTGGGATATTGGTAGGGGATGTTTGATGTCAAAAACCTAATTTACCCCTACCCTTAACTTTCGGCCAAAACCCTAGTTTTAGGGTTAGGAACCATTTGATTTACCCATGAAGCATGCTACCACTTCCTATGATATGAATATGATTTATGTGACCAATCTTGTCATATATAAAATATGTTAAGTGGTTGAGTTATGATCCATGTATGAGCATGCCTTATAGCCCATGGGGCACCCTTATGAAATGCATGCTTTATACTAGGCTAGTTATCATGATTATGGATGCATACATATGCATAAGAATGAGCCCTGTAGGGCATGAACGAAGAAGGCTTAGGGCCTAAAGAATGCTTCCCTAGAAGGTTGGGACTAAGAGCATACTTTATGAAAATAAAGAATATAATATGAATATGATTTATGTGACCAATCTTGTCATATATAAAATATGTTAAGTGGTTGAGTTATGATCCATGTATGAGCATGCCTTATAGCCCATGGGCCACCCTTATGAAATGTATGCTTTATACTAAGCTAGTTATCATGATTATGAATGCATACATATGCATAAGAATGAGCCCTGTAGGGCATGAACGAAGAAGGCTTAGGGCCTAAAGAATGCTTCCCTAGAAGGTTGGGACTAAGAGCATACTTTATGAAAATAAAGAACATGATAATTATTTTATTTTGTAATGGCTTGTACTATAGACTCTTAAAGCGAGTCAAATGATTATGATACTAGGCTGAAGGACTTTTGAGAAGGCCTAGTAAACCCTAGTGGTTCGGGATTAGCTACCTCGTTCCTATTTAGGGGCGCGCGCAAAACATGAAGTACAAGCCGGGCCCTAATGATTATGCTATGTTCAAGTATTATGTTTATATGTTTTCAAAGAAACCTTCCTATGAAGTTAATATGCTTAGATGTTTAACATGCTTAAACACTTACCATGCTTGAATGTGATTTATTCTCTTATCTTTCTATGATATGGATTTTGCGAGTAGGACAGGATCTTACTAAGCATTTGTGCTTACTAGTTTATATGTTGTCTTATGCTGCAGATAAGGGTAAGAGACACTTAAACTAAAGGAAGAGGCAGGAGGGCTGAAGATGTGTGGGGTGGTGGCTCGGGAAATAAAGATCTTCATATCTACAATATTATGCTTATGTTAACATTTCTTTAGTAATGAATGTTACACTTGGATTACTCATATACTTGATTATATTATGAGTTGAACCTATCATGTTATAGGTTAGTTTTGAACAAGCATGCTTAGTACTTTGTTATTAGTACTTTAAGAAAAAAAAATTTATACGAATGATAGTACGTGACCCCGCCCCGAGAGTAGATATAAGGGCGGGCGTTACATTCTTAGCTTAGAGTGCTAAGGTGGATGAAACCCTAGCTTGGAGGGCTAGGTTGGAGCCCCTGGATCGGTCTGGTGAACGATCAGGGAGTTGGCACGGTACTCCTTCGTGGATCGGTCTGGTGACCGATCCACCGATGACTGATCGGTCTGGTGACCGATCAGGGAGTATGCTTTTCACCCATTGCTTGGCTCTTGATCGGTCTGGTGACCGATCAGGGAGCAAACAGTGAGGTTGAGCTCCCTTGCTGATCTGCTCCTGATCGGTCTGATGACCGATCAGGATCACTGTACAGATCGTTCTGGAGAACAATCTAGCGTCGCGGGTTCCTCTCTATGATCGATCAGGATGGAGCCTGATCTGTCTGGTCATGACCTGATCGGTCTGGTCACCGATCAGGAGGCTCTCTAATCGGTCTGGTGACCGATCAGGAGGTTTGGACTGCGAAGCTCAGAAATCGCCCGATAAAGGGGTGGATTGGTTTGGTGATCGATCCACAACCTGGGATCGGTCTGGTGATCGATCCAGGAGAGTCCCAAAGAAATCGCGATTTCTAATTGAGCGTTGCAGACCGATCAGGACGGAGCCTGATCGGTCTGGATCCAGCTTGATCGGTCTGGTGACCGATCAGGAGGCTCTCTGATCGGTCCGGTGACCGATCACTTTAATTCAAAATGCACTGTCAGACGCTCTGATCGCGTCTGAACGTATCCGATTATCTGCGCTTATCATCTGATACATGATTTCCTGTTTGATATGTTGTGCTAACACTCTGATTAAGCTGCAGGTGATAGGGGAAGATTCAAACACTCAAGGAGAGTGAATGGAGACCTTTCCTTGGAGCAGGTTTGTCTGTTTTTCCATCTCTGGTTGCAACGGGCATTGGCGCTGGCTGGAGCTGCTGTCTGGGGCTGGTCTGAGGGAGGCTCAGGGAGTCCAAAGGAGCACAGAGGTAGCTGGTGGTTGCAGGTGAGCAGCTGTAGGCTGCAGAGAGATGGTGTCACCTGATCCTTAGTGGAGGAACAAAAGGAGCAGAGAAGAGTTGGCTGAGTAGAGTTCTGCTGCTTGAGTTCTTGCTGCGACTTTGTGTTCTCCACAACTTGCTTGCGTGTTCTGATGTTCCATCACATTGAGCAAGCTACTGCAATCTTGAAGCAACCATCCCTTGCTTGAGCACTTGGAGGAAAGAACAAAGAGCTTCGAGTCCAACAGCGAGAAGACACGGGGAAAGGGTTCTTGCGTGAGATCGTCGCTGGGTGGAGCTCAGGAGGAAGCTTGCTGTGTTCTTGCCTTTGCTAAGTGCTATGTAAGATCTTTCTTGTGTTTCATTGTGCTTAAACTTATATCCTTGATTGAAACGCTGTGGAGAGGTTTCTCCACCAAGAAGGAGGTTGCTTTCTATCTGATGTTAACCGGGGCTTGATCTGCCGACGATCAAGGGATCACCCACCTTAAGGGCACGCCAAGGAGTAGGGGCAAGTTATCCCCGAACCTTGTAAACCCTCCTTGTTAGCGATCTTGCTAGTTGGTTTCGTCTGTTTTTGTTTCCTGCATTTCTGCACTCCGTTTCTATTGTTTCCGCTACCATGCTACTAACCGTGAAGTGTAGAGAAACCCTAAAGCGACCTAAAGCGAAAGAAGTTTGTGTCTGGCTATATTCACCCCCCCCTCTCTAGCCATCCGGGTTCCAACAAGTGGTATCAGGGCTTGGGGCTCTGTTTTTGCGGATTAACAACCGAGAGCTATCATCCATGGCGTTGAGAGAAGGATATTCCACCACCCGACCTCCTTTCTTTGATGGCGCTGATTTCCAATATTGGAGATCAAAGATGGAGTATTATTTGAAGATGGACATCAACACTTGGTTCGCGGTGAAGGAGGGTTTCACTCCTCCTAAAGATGATGAAGGCAAGGAACTTGAATCATGGCGGTGGACAGCCGAACAAACTCGGAAGAGTGAAGCCGACGCGAAGGCGGTTGTCACTCTACAATGTGGCATGAACAAAGACCAACTCATCAAGGTTGGTCCTTTCACAAGTGCAAAGGACTTGTGGAACAAGCTCATTGAACTCCACGAGGGCACCCGAGTCTCAAGAATTGCCAAGAGGGATTTGTTTCTCAACCAATTACAAAATCTCTTCATGAAGGAAAATGAATCGGTAAGTGAGCTCCATAGCCGGTTCAAGGAAGTCCTCAATGGGCTTCATTCGATTGATGAAAAGGTCGAGAATCGCGACCTTGTGAGGTATGTACTAAAAGCATTTTCAAGGAATGCTTTGTGGTCATCCATGGTGGATGCCTACAAAGTATCCAAGGAAATATCCATTGTTAAGTTAGATGATTTGTTTTATGAAATGGAATTACATGAAATGGCTAACAAAGGTCCCAAGGAGAAGAGAATTGCCTTAGTTGCAGGGGATCGATCCAATAAGAAGAAGAAGGAGAAGAAGAAGGAGAAGGAAGTCACTTCATCTTCATCCTCTTCCGAATCCATGTCCGATTCCGAGGAAGATGGCAGTGGCTCCTCATCCTCCGAGATGACAAACTTTGTGAGAAGGATGATGCGCTTCAAGAGTAGAGGTAACTCTAGTGAAGCTAAACTTGATAAGACTAATGCCTCTTACTTTGAGTGTGGTAGGAAAGGGCATTTCAAGAATGAATGCTCAAAGCTAAAGAAGAAGGAGGAGAAATCCAAAAGGAAAGAAGAAAAATCCAAGAAGAAGAAGAAGGCTTTGAAGGCCACTTGGGATGAATCCTCCTCAAGCTCATCCGATGAAGAGAAGGAGGAGAAGAGCACAAGGCATGTGACACTCATGGCATTGGGAGATCAAGAGAGCAGTGATGAATCTTCCAACTCCTCAAACGCGGCTTCATCATCTTCGGATGATGAAGAGGTAACATCTCTCGAGCTTGAGAAATGTTATAGAGCTATTGCATGTTTAACCAATATGCTAAAGAAGTCTAAAAATAAGATTAAATCATTGCAATTAGAAATTGATCATTTGAAAGCATCTAGGGATGATAATATAGATGACTTACATGTTGAATTGTTAGAAGGTGAGATTAAGTCATTAAAACTTGAGGATGAACATTTGAAATCCTCTAAGGTTGAGGATGTAGATGATTTGCATGATGATTTGCTAGTAGAAGAAAACCAATCATTAAAGAGTGAAGTTGAGAAACTCAAGAATATTCTTGAGAAGTTCTCAACTAGCTTTAAAACCCTAGACATGATCTTGAATGCCCAAAGGGCAGTCTACAATAGGGCCGGTATTGGTTACCATCCTAAAGAACCCTCATTTGTGTCTCTTATGTCTAGGACTGATATGAGACAATCTAGGACACCCAAGGTTCAAAAGAAAGTTGTCAAGACATGGGTGCCTAAGTCTTGTTTAGTTGATGCTTTAGGTCCGAAGGTTTGGGTACCTAAAACTTCTATTTTTCGAATTGTGTAGGTTATGATTGAGGGGGAGCATCTATCAACTTGGTTCGTTGATAGTGGATGCTCCAAACACATGACCGGGGATAGATCATTGTTTACCACACTTCACAAGAAAAGTAGAGGTAATGTTTCATTTGGTAACAATGGTAGTCTTAAGGTCTTAGGAATAGGAGACATTCAAATATCCGAATGTCTTAGAATTTCAAATGTCCTTCTAGTCAAGAGGATGACATTTAATCTCCTAAGTGTCAGTCAATTGTGTGACACGGGTTACACAATTGATTTTCAACCAAGTCAATGTCTAGTTAGACAACATGACACCTTGGACACGGTACTAGTAGGAACAAGAGTAGACAATATTTATCAAGTTTCATTTAAAAGTGCTACTAATGCTTTTGCTAAGTGTCTCATGTCAAAAGACGAAGAGTCCATCCTTTGGCACCGGAGACTTGCACATATGAACATGAAGAACATCCGGAAGTTGGCCAACAAGGGATTAGTTCGTGGCTTACCAAGCATCAAGTATGAAAAGGACAAACTTTGTGATGCATGTCAAATGGGTAAGCAAACGAAATCTGCACATAAAGGTAAGAGCACTGTAAGTACTTCTACAGCTTTAGATTTACTTCACATGGATCTATTTGATTGTAGTACTATCATATCATTGAATGGAAGTAGATATTATTTTGTGATCATTGATGATTTCACTAGATATACATGAACCTACTTTTTAAAATATAAGGATCAAACCTTAGATGTTTTCATTTCTTTTTGTAGAAGAGTTGAAAATGAAAAATCATCAACAATTAAGACAATTAGAAGTGATCATGGAGGTGAATTTCAGAACCAACGGTTTTTAGAATTTTGTCAAGATAGATGTTATAGACATGAGTTCTCTACTCCTAGAACACCACAACAAAATGGTGTTGTAGAGAGGAAGAACCGTGTTCTATAAGAGGCTGCACGAAGCATGCTTAATGAGTACTCACTCCCGAGTTACTTATGGGCTAAAGCTGTAAATACAACATGCTATGTGCAAAACCGAGTTCTTATCCATAGGCTTTTAGGAAAGACTCCCCATGAACTTTGGTTTGGGAAACCACCTACGGTTAAACATCTTAGGGTGTTTGGTTGTATGGTGTTCATCCTAAACACCAAGGACCATCTTGGAAAGTTCACGGCAAAGGCTGATGAAGGGATACTAGTCGGGTATTCCCTCGTTAGCAAAGCCTACCGAGTCTACAACAAGAAGTCTAGGTTAATTGAAGAGTCTTCTGATGTTGTCTTTGAAGAAATTCCAAAAGTCAATGGTCAACCAGAAGATGAAGTCCAATTCGAACTTAGGAGAATAAGATTGAATGAGAATCCAAATTTTGCTGATGGTGATGAATCCGATGACGGTGAGCCTAGACAACCCATTGATCAGCCAGATCCTGAGGCTGAGCCGATGTCTAGTGAACCCATTCAAGAAGCACCACCAACACCTAGGCAAACTAGATTAGCCTCTAGTCATCCCCAAGGCCAAATTGTTGGTGACATCCACCATGGGGTTAGAACTAGATCATTCTTCCGGAATGAGGCTAATGAAGTTACCCTAATTTCCGAAATTGAACCTAGAAAAATTGATGAAGCATTAAATGATCCCGATTGGATCATTGCAATGCAAGATAAACTAGGTCAATTCGAAGGAAGTAAAGTTTGGGACTTAGTCCCTAGACCTAAGAAGACCACCATCATTGGAACCAAATGGGTCTTCAAGAACAAATTGAACCATAAGGGAGAAATCATTAGAAACAAGGCACGCTTAGTAGCCAAGGGCTATAGTCAAGTTGAAGGCCTTGATTATGATGAGACCTATGCTTCCGTGGCACGATTAGCGTCCATTCGATTGATGCTAGCATTTGCAGCACATCGTGGTTTCAAATTATATCAAATGGACGTCAAATCGACTTTTCTAAATGGTTTGATTAGGGAAGAGGTCTATGTCGAACAACCTCCGAGGTTTGAGAGTACCGAATTCCCAAACCACATGTTCAAGCTCAAAAAGGCACTTTATGGTCTTAAACAAGCACCCCGAGCTTGGTACGAGTGGTTGTCAACTTTTCTGATTGAAAAAGGCTTTGTAAGAGGCCAAATAGACCCTACACTATTTCTACGGAGAGATGATGACAATATTTTTGTAGCCCAAGTATATGTCAATGACATAATTTATGGCTCGAATAACAAGGGATATTTAAATGAATTCATTAGACACATGGAAAGTGAGTTTGAAATGAGTCTTGTGGGAGAGTTGACTTTCTTCCTTGGACTTGAAATCAAGCAAACTCGCGATGGTATCCATGTGCACCAATCAAAGTATACACAAGAAATGCTTCGAAAATTCAATATGAGTGATTCAAAAGAGGTAACCACTCCCATGGCTACAAATACATGATTAGATAATGATGAGAGTGGTAAACCCGTTGATTTGACTCAATATCGAAGCATGATAGGGGGTTTGCTATACCTCATAGCTAGTCGACCAGATATTCTTTTCGCTGTGGGTATGTGCGGAAGGTATCAAGTTTGTGCCATGGAATCTCACTTAATCGCTGTCAAGGGAATTTTGAGATACCTTAAAGGCACAATAGGAGTCGGTCTTTGGTACCCCCGTACCGAATCATTTGATTTAATTGGCTATACGGATTCTGACTACGCTGGATGTAAGTTGGACCGGAAAAGCACTAGTGGGGGTTGCCAATTCTTAGGTTCATCCTTAATAAGTTGGTCAAGTCGGAAGCAACATTGTGTTGCTCTCTCCACGACCGAGGCAGAGTATATTGCTATGGGAGAGAGCGTATCACAATTGTTGTGGATGATTCACACTCTAGAGGAATATGGATTGAGTTACAAGGGTGTGCAAGTGTTATATGATAACATTAGCACAATTAATCTAACCAAAAATCCAGTCTATCATTCTAGGACAAAACATATTGAAGTGCGTCACCACTTCATTAGAGATCATGTTGCTAGGGGAGATATTGTACTCTCACATGTAGAGTCCAAATCAAACCTAGCTGACATTTTCACTAAACTACTCCCCGAAAATGAATTTAGTTTCCTAAGAAGGGAGTTGGGAATGTGTCGTGCTTCATGAATTTCAAAATGCATCCAAAACCCTTTATGATTATTTCAAATTGTTGGGAAACAATTGGGTAACTTTGGGGACATCTCACACAAACTATAAGGTTTACCAAAATGTTTTTGTTTGCTAGAAATGGGGTGAGATGTTAGGATCAACTCAATTTCTCAAAATGTCAATGCATCCCTTGAGAAATTAAGTTGACGAGATAATAATCACTTCAGTGACCAAGTATGGGGAAAACCAATGCATAACACTTGTGTATTTGGCTCCATGATCATACTTGGACATTCCAATCAAGGAAACTTGAATTTGGCACATTCTTGGTTAAAACTTGTTTGAATGACTGTTGATTGAGTTTGACTCCACTTGAATGGAGCAAAGTGTTTGTTCAAAACATAAGGACCTTTGATCTTTGTTTAGGGATCAATTTTAATCATGAGATCATGTCCAAGTTCGATAAACTTCATCAGATCTCGTTGGAATGATTCTGAAAATCTAAAACTGAAAGTTTCAGATCGTATCTGGGAGTTTCAGGAACCCTGATCGGTCACCGGACCGATCTGACTTCATCCTGTAACGATCAGTCCACAGACCGATCAGAGGGGTCATAGAGACTTTGCGAGATTTCGGCAAACCTTTCTGTGCTAGCCTGGGTTGGTCCCCAGACCGATCTGGCACCTTGTGGTGATCGGTCCAGAGACCGATCAGGAGGGCCTCTCGAAAATCATCTGACCCTACTGTTCGCTTCCTGATCGATTAGCTGATCGATCAGGAGCCTTCCTGATCGGTCACCCGACCGATCCCGATCAGGAACAGGCCAGTCCGATTAGGCCAGAGCATGATCGGTCTGGGCGCTATCAGATCGAATGGTGATCCGTTCAGGCGCATTAAATTATGGTTGGTGGACCGATCCACCAACCGATTAACTCCTTCACAACTCCTCATTGCCGAACCCTAGCCGACCAAAAACCCCTCACCACCGAAGCTTTCTCCTGCGCGTGCGATCTCCTTTCCTCCTACGCGTGAGCCTCTCTGCGGTTTCTCTCTTCCTGAGCGTGCTCTACTACCGTCTCCTCTGCGCAAGAGCTCCTCCCTATTATTGGCAAGTTTGTCTCACTGAAGCCTTCTGCGCCGAGAACTTCTTCCGCGCGATCTCTTTCTCCAACCTTAAAGAACTTTCTTCATGGTGCCTAAGTAAGTTTATGTTGATTAGTACACTTTGTGAATCAGTTCATGGATTTTGTATTTGCACTAACGATGTTATGATGTTGCACCGTGACCTTCTTGTGTTGGCCGTGACCCTATCTTTCCATGCTTCACCTTTTAATGGTGTCATCTGTGACCAAATCTCTCTCTCATTTCATTATTGTCCTCTTTTTGATCAACTGTTGTATCTTATATTCACTGATTGGGTCTTGAGTTACCAATTGTCTGTTGATCAATCTTTAATCTTGTGTCATGATCTATTCCAATCTCTTGAAAATCATCTAAGGGTAAAGAAGCTGTGGAGGGCAGCTCGATGGGTAAAACCCCTTCTTCATCTGTGCCCTCCAGAAGGCCTCAGCCTTCCTCAAGCTCTCGCTTCCCAAACGCTGCCTGTGAGCAGGCATTCCAATCCCGCACCTTTAAGCTTCTACACTGCCGATCCATTGATGTCCCTTTTCTGACTGAACATTGCCCGTCGGTCATGGAGATAATCATGTATTACAACCTTGATTTTCTCCTCTCTCTGGAAAGAACTATCAATTATGACCTCGTCTCTGAATTTTACAACAATCTTCAGCAGGGTCCTCAGGGGGGCTTTGAGTTCACCACTCGAGTCGCCAAGAAGAACCTTGATTTCTCTTACGAGATTTTAGCAGAGTATCTGGGTGGTCGACGATCACCAAATCTGTATTTTATCTACCCTGAGCTTCTTGATCCTTTATTGGCACCTTTTGCGGACATTACTCCTGATGCTATCTATCAGCACTTCTTTAGTCATCCCCGCCCGGCCGGTCTCGATGAGTTGGGCCCTGATTTTCCTACCTTTGCAGCACTTCATCTCTCTCCCACTGATTACGTCCTGTTCAAGATTATGACAAATTGTATTCTTCCAATCACTTCAAAGCCTTTGACTGAAATCCGACCCTACCATTGCCTTATGCTCTACGGCATGCACCGCCGGATGGACTTCGATATCATGGAGAGCATCTTTCAGTCCATCTTGTCCTATCGTGAGCCGAGCCATCGCACGGTCTACATGCCATTTGGTCACGTCATCACCGATTGGCTTATGTCAGTCGGTGTTGATGTCACCAAAGGCAGGGCAGTCCCCATGATCCAACAGGATTGCAGACTTGGCCGGCGGGCATTTGCCAAGTCCGACATCATCTTACGGGACCGCGATGGGGCCTTGATTTGGAAGGATGGGAGAGGACTCGGTGAGCTACCTGGGGGTGGACCACATTTTCAGGCACCAACTGATGCTCCTGCACCTCATGAGGCTCCTGCTGCTGTTGATTACTACAATGAGCCCGAGCCGGATCTGCGCTGGCAGATTTCAGAGCTGGATCAGACCGTCCAGCATGATTTTCAGTTACGAGAGATTTACCACGAGGAGGTCCGATCACAGTTCCGATCCATTGATCGCAGATTGACCGGCGTGGAATCCACTGTCTCTGGGGTCCAGACATTGCAGCAGACTTGGTACGCAGAGTGGCGCCACCATACATTTCCAGGGAATGCCCCTTCAGGCAGTGCTGCACCAGGATCTGCTGATGCTACGATGGATGATCTCATGCAGGATGACGATCCCCCCGCTGACAGTTGAGCTTGGATGTCTATTGCCTCTCCTTGTGATCTGTGTACTTAATTGTTTGATTTGTGTGACTTTAAGGCTGTATGCCCTATGACTTGTCAGTTGTGGCCTTGAGCCACACGTATTTTGCCTTTGATGCATGTGTCATGCATCTTGTTATGCCTTGACTTCTCTGACTTTATCTCACATGTTTATCCTACTTTGGTATGTTTATTGTCGATGCTATGCTGTTTACATGAGTATTATCTGCATGTTTGCTACATTGCCATGCTTATGCTTATGATGCCATGTTCATATGCTGCATGTGAATGCTATATCATGATCTATCTTTTCACATGATGTCATATGTGTTCCAAAATTACAATCAAATCCTTATTGTTTTGGGATACCCCTAGGATTGAGGGGGAGTATGGTTAAACTTAACAGCCCCTCTAGACCCTTTTCGGTGTTCGACAAAGGGGGAGAGTGTTGGTTGGTTAAGTTTAGGATGATTATATTGTAAGGGGAGGATCTTGATTCCCCTATGATTCTGAAAGTTGAGAAATTGATTGAGAATCCCTAAACATAAAATCGGATTGTCAAACAACAAAAAGGGGGAGATTATTGATGCAGTCTGACCCTGATTGTTGTTTTGATGTTGACACCGATTTTAGTTTAGGTTGATGATTATGATTAAGTCCTGATCGGGGATCAGGCAGGGTATGGGAAATCCTAGCTTGGAGGGCTAGGTATTGGAAAATCCTAACCTGGAGGTTAGGTGTGGAACATCCTAGCTTAGAGGGCTAGGTGTTGAAAAGTCCTAATTCGGAAGGGTTGGGTGAAAAGTCCTAGCTTGGAGGGCTAGGTGAAAAGTCCTAACTTGGAGGGTTAGGTGAAAAGTCCCAACTTGGAGAGTTAGGTGAGAAAGTCCTGGCTTGGAGGGTCAGGTTCTAGCTTGGAGGGCTAGGTTTGGAAAAGTCCTAATCCGGAAGAGTTGGGTGAAAAGTCCTAGCTTAGAGGGCTAGGTGAAAAGTCCTAACATAGAGGGTTAGGTGCAAATTCCCAACTTGGAGGGTTAGGTGAAAAATCCTTAGCTTGGAGGGCTAAGGTGTTGGTACCGGGTGCATGTTGACATGGATGCGGGTTCGTAATTTTAAAATTAATTACGTGCAGCGGAAGATTTAGCATAAATAATTTCCCAAATTATTTAACCACACATCTAAGCATGCAACCTTATATTGTGTAGATATGATCATATATTAAAATTTTGCAGAAAGTAAACTAATTTACTTAATACCTCGCGTAACTCGAAGGAAGGGACGAGATCCAACCGTAAGCGTCCCTTGGAAGCTCCGCCTCTATTCGCGTCCACGCCGAGTTTTCTTCGGGATGACTTCGCAAAGCCACGAGTTTCGTGCCGACAAGAACTACTAGATTCTCCAAAGGCACGACAAGAATACAAAGAGAGAGATGGGAAGACTAACCACCAAACGAAGAACGGAATCAAGATTCCGGGAGGAAGGAAGGAGTTGCGCCCGCTTCTTCTTCTTCTTCGGCAGCTGCTTGGTGGATGAAGCTCACGACAACAAAGGGGTCCTCCTTTTAGGGCCGACGGCACTAGAGGAGGGAGAGAAGGAGAGAGAGAGAGGGCTTATTTCTAGATCTCTTAGATTAATCTCCAAGCCTTGCCTTGGTTCCTTTATATAGTAGTCTCTCAATCGCCAAGTCTTCTTTTTATGGAATAAATTTTCATAAGAAATTTATCATATAAATTTTTCTATGAATTATTCCATCATGCCAAGTTTTTATCATAATTTAATTTATGATAAAAACAACCATGTCTCCCTTTTCTTATGGAAAGAAATTTCTTTATATAAATTTCTTTATCATGGTAAATCAATCCATTATTGATTTTATAAAATAAAATAAACCAATCCATGGTTCATTTTAATTTCCATGAAAAATAAATCTCTTTATATAAATTTCTTTATATAAATTTCTTTATACAAATTTCTTTATCCATAATTTTATAAAACAAAGCACGCTCGGTTTATTTTATAATTTGAACCAAAAATTTGATTTTCCCCTTTTGTTGTGGCCGGCCAAACAAAGAGGGTGGGGACCCTCTTTAGCCGGCCAAACCCAAGCTAAATCCATACGAATTAAACTCATTTAATTCGTCCAATAAATCTCCAAAAGACTTTGCCATTTTATGCTTCCGATGCGTCTCTGAAAAATTCAGATTCGACTTATCTCTATTGATCGGAAAATCCAATTTTCAACTCATTTTAAATCCCTCAGATCACTCGTAGTGCGTGTGACTAAATAGGCTTTCGATTTATGTTGGTCGTCTATAATCAACCAATTATAGAACGATCATGAGTGGCACCTAGTAGTACATCATGATCCCCAATTAATCGAAAGATCAACGGTTGACCTCAGAAATAATTCTGAAACCCTTCAGCAGATTTAATGAATCGTGCCTCATTCCCTTCACCATCTTATACCCACTTGGTTCAGGACACGGTCTATGTGTGTCAGTCCCCACTAAGCTGACTACGTCACACCTAGCCCATGTAATGTCTTTCTCGTCCAACGGATTCTAATTACTCTCATGATTCTGAGAGATTCATACTCGGAACATGTGATGCTCTGGCCAGAGGGTTCGAGTAACAATCCGACGATAGGCATTGGGTATACATCTCCTCGCAAGGAGTGGTGAATCCTTTGTAGGCTGTTCAAACATCTTCGGGCACTTCGGCTTATACCCAATTATCCTGGGTCCACACCTCCTTGGAGATGCTTGCATAAGATGTCAAAGTATAAGTCTTCATGACCAAGATGACTTGAACACCGCAAGTCAAAGGAACATCGCACTTAAGCTACAGTAAGAACTTCATTGACATATCTATATGTAGATTACCATATGAAGTTTTACAGCCAGTCACTCCAAAGAACTAGTTCCCTTAACTAGCATTTATGTTTATCTCCGGACATCCCAATGTCACCAGCCAGTGAGAATCAGCTGATTAGAGAATAACCCATGCTAGTCTCAACAGAATTGATAGCGTTCGTATTTATCAATTCATCGACTAGGGACAATTTCAGTACTTCACAATTGCACATGTAGAGATAATCACTAGTTGTGAATTCATCACAAATTCTCTCATGCTGTGAATTGTATTGCGGACATTCAGTAAATGAGTTTAAAATCTTAATCAAATACACGAACATGTATACTCAAATAGTGAATATTCATTTATTAAAGTAAATGATTACAATCATAAGGCGATTGCCTTAGGACACTTCTCAAATATTACTAACAAACTCCACTTGGCCTAATGCCAATCGCTACGGTATCCAATACCACAGGCTCTAACATGACCCTCAAACTTGCTTTGAGGCAAGGCCTTAGTTAAAGGATCCGCTAAATTCCTTTCAGTGAGAATTTTCTCAATTTGTATATCATTCCTACTTATAATCTCTCTGATCAGATGATAGCGGCGAAGCACATGTTTGGATCGCTGATGAGACCTTGGTTCCTTTGCTTGTTCAATAGCTCCATTGTTGTCGCAGTAAACCGGTATTGCTTCATCAATCGTTGGAACCACACCAAGTTCTGAGACAAACTTCTTGATCCAGACTGCTTCTTTTGCTGCTTCCGAAGCCGCAATATATTCCGCTTCCGTGGTAGAATCCGCTACAGTGTCTTGTTTGGAACTCTTCCAACTTATTGCGCCTCCATTTAAAATAAATACGTATCCGGACTGAGATTTGGAGTCATCCTTATCTATTTGGAAACTGGCATCTGTATACCCACGTATTATCATATCTCCTTCTCCATATATTAGGAACACATCCTTAGTTCTTCTTAAGTACTTAAGGATTGTCTTGACAGCCGCCCAATGATCCATTCCTGGATCAGACTGGTATCTGCTTGTGACGCTCAGAGCATACGATACATCGGGCCTAGTACATAACATAGCATACATGATAGATCCTATCGCGGATGCATAAGGAATCTTATTCATGCAAATCCTCTCGTCTTCTGTGCGCGGACACATAGACTTTGAAAGGTTGATCCCATGCATGATGGGAAGGTAACCTTTCTTGGATTCCGACATGCTAAACCTTTTGAGCACTCGGTCTATATATGTAGACTGCGAAAGACCAAGCAACCGTTTTGATCTATCTCTATAGATTCTAATCCCAAGGATATAGGTTGCTTCTCCCAGGTCTTTCATGGAGAAAGTTTTGGAGAATCAAATTTTAACCGACTGTAAGACTGATATATCATTTCCTATAAGTAATATGTCATCGACATATAATACTAGGAATACGACTTCACTCCCACTAACCTTCTTGTACACACAAGGTTGGTCAGGATTTTGAGAGAAATCAAACTCTTTGATTGTCTCATCAAAATGGATGTTCCAGCTCCTGGATGCTTGCTTCAGTCCATATATGGATCGTCGAAGCTTGCATATTCTGGTTTTATCAACCGATGTGAAACCTTCAGGTTGTATCATGTATACATCCTCAAGCAGGTTTCCATTAAGGAAAGCTGTTTTCAGATTCATTTGTCATATCTCATAATCATAATGAGCTGCTATGGCCAGGAGTATCCGAATGGATTTAAGCATAGCTACTGGCGAATAAGTTTTGTCATAATCAATTTCTTGTTTCTGACGATATCCTTTAGCCACTAGTCTAGCCTTAAAGGTAACAACATTACCTTCCATGTCGATTTTCTTCTTGAAAACCCACTTGCACCCCTATGGGCTTAATCCCTTCAGGTGGGTTAACCAAGTCCCATACTTGATTTTCATACATGGAATCCATTTCCGACTTCATGGCTTCAAGCCATTTGTCCCTTTCTGAACTTTTCAGAACATCTTCATAACTGATAGGTTCGTCATCGCTAATGAGTAATACGTCGTTCGATTCACTTATGAGAAATCCGTATCTCTCTGAAATATTGCGTGTCCTATCAGACCTACGAAGAGGTGGTGTTGTTTTTGGTTCAACTGATAGCTCATCATCATGAGTTCTCGGTTGTGGGTCTAGACTAGGTGTCTCTGTAATGTCTATTGGAGTTTCTTGAACTTCTTCAAGTTCAATATTACTCCCACTGTTTTCTTGTAAAAGAAATTCTTTTTCTAGTAACACAGCATGCCTTGATACAAACACCTTTTGTTCTAAGGGATGATAGAATTGGTAACCTTTCGTTTCCTTAGGGTATCCAATAAATAGACATTTATCAGACTTAGCATCCAATTTGTCTGATACAGTCCGCTTCACATAAGCAGGACAACCCCATATTTTAAGGTGAGTTAAATAAGGTTTCTTACTATTCCACGTCTCATATGGAGTAGTAGAGACTACCTTGGTCGGGACTCTGTTTAGCAAGTAAACAGCTGTCTTAAGTGCATAGCCCCAAAAAGATTTTGGAAGAGTTGCATGATTCATCATAGATCTAACCATGTCCATCAAGGTTCGGTTACGCCTCTCAGATACACCATTATGCTGTGGTGTATACGGCGGAGTCCATTGAGACAATATCCCATTGTCCCTAAGATAATCTTGAAACTCTTGACTTAAGTATTCACCACACCGATCGGATCGAAGTATCTTAATTCTTTTGCCAAGCTATTTCTCCACTTCATTTCTGAACTCTTTGAATTTCTCAAAAGCTTCAGATTTGTGTTTCATTAAGAACACATACCCGAATCGTGAGTGATCATCGATAAAGGTAATGAAGTAGCTATAGCCTCCTTGTGCAAGAGTTGACATTGGTCCACATACATCAGTATGTATTAGACCAAGCAATTCTCCCACTGGTTTACCTTTTCCGGAAAAGGGTAATTTGGCCATCTTGCCTTCTAAGCATGATTCGCATGTATCAAACGAACCGGGTTCAAATGATTCCAGAATTCCACATCGGTGTAATTTGGTCATGCGTTTCTTACTTACATGTCCAAGATGATAATGCCACGTATAGGAGTCTATTTGATTATCTATTCGAGCACGTTTGTTGCTAATTTCGATATTGAAAACGTCACCGGATAAATCTAACGTATAGATACCATTGCATAAAGTTCCGGTCTCATAAAGAACACCATTTAAAGTTATGTAACAACAATTGTTACTAAAAGTTAAATGATAACCCTTTTCATTCAAGCATGAAATAGATACAATGTTCTTTATTAACGAAGGAACAAAATAACAATTATCCAATTCTAAGACACGTCCAGTAGGGAGCTTTAGCAAATATGTTCCGATGGCAACAGCAGCAATCTTTGCTCCATTTCCAACTCGCAGATTCGCTTCTTCCTTGACGAGTCTTCTTCTATTCCTTAGCCCCTGTATGTTATTACATATATGTGAGCTACACCCAGTATCAAGTACCCAGGCGGTTGAGGATATAGAGTGACATTTAATAACGAAGATACCTGAAGAGGATGGGGCATCCGATGCCTTCTTCTTCAAGGACTCAAGATAAACCTTGCAGTTTCTTCGCCAGTGACCCTCCTTGCCACAGTGATGGCAAGTGCCTTTTGGGGTCTTTTCGGTCTTTTTGGCCTTTTTCTTCTTTCCCTTATTCTATTCTTGGCCTTCCTCTTAGAGACTTTCTTTGAGGAACCAACTAACAGCACCGTCTTCTGATCCTGCTTCACAGAAGGCTCTATAGTCTTCAGCAGGTTGAGCAACTAAGGAATGGTAGTCTCCAGCTTGTTCATCCGTTAGTTCATCACAAATTGTGAATAACTTTTGGGCAAACAATGCAGAATTAAGTCAATACATAGTTTATGATCCATTGCAAAACCGAGTGTGCCCAGTTGCTCAATGTACCCCAACATCTTCAACACAAACTGTGAGGCAGAAGTGCCTTCCTGCATCTTAGAGGTGAAGAGGAGTCTGGAGACCTCGAACCTTTCGGATCTCGCCTGCTCGTCAAATAACTCATGAAGATGGAAGATGATGGTATAAACATCCATATGCTCATGCTGCTTTTGCAGCTCAGGTACTATAGCGGCTAGCATGATGCAACTCGCAAGTTCAGAATCGGTCACATGTTTCTGATAGGTCACTAACTGGTCTGGAGTTGCATCTTCTGGAGGACGGTTGGGAAGTTGATTTTCAAGGATATAAGCAAGCTTTTCTACCTTGAGGACTATCCTCAGGTTTCGAAGCCAGTCTATGAAGTTTGGCCCAGTCAGCTTATTGGTGTCCAAAATGGAACGCAAATTCAGAGAAGACATGATCGAGTAATTATCCTAGAAATACAAATTGAGCTTATGTGAGAAGAATGATAAAGAATGCATCAACATACATTAATTAAATCCCATTTATTTTTCGAATTGAATAACCCTTTTTATCAATTCGGGAGATCGTAGGAACATCTCCAAATAGGTTGATATCCAACCATAGATAAGAACAACCATGGCTGTGGCCATCAAGTTATTCTTAGCTATGAAGGTAGGTAATTATACCGATTACATATCACATATATGTAACTACCACTTTAGGCTATCAACTAATTGAATGTATGCATAAATCATTGGGTTGTTAACTCATTAACAAGTATGCAACAATATACATAGCACCCAACTGCACCTCTCTTTACATCGACCTTGGCTGTGGCACAACAAATCGATGCTCCAAGCTTAAGGCTAACCCATTAATCAAGAAATAGTTTTAATATGGTTGGAGCTCATTCAACCGTTTAGTCAGGCTTGGATGTGTCCAACAACCAAAACTAAGGATTGACCTCTGACTCCAACTATATTAATCATAAACTAATTCCATGGTTTGAACATGTCGAGGTTCAAGCCGGGCATGGATGTGTCCATCAACCCAAACGAGAAACAAAACTCCGGTTCTAACCATATTAATGGAAGGTGTTGGCCTTAATATTTTTTTTTCCATAAAGCGGCGTTACGCTAATATACATGTGTATATAAAACATCTTAATGCAGAGGAATAACTAGTACTTACATCATATACACATGTCTGGGTTATCTTTCATGGACATGGTGACATTATACTTAACATATTACCAGCATACCTAGCATCATGATATCAACTTTCCATAACTTATTCATAAGCATTTCAGGTAACATATTACTAGTATGCATGACATCATGATATCAACTTTCCATAACTTATTCATAAGCATTTCAGGTAATAAGTAGTTTAATCATAACTGTAACGCCCCAAAATTTTCCATATGAAATATTATGAAATAGATGAATTCATGAATAGGAAATATTGTGAAATTCATGATATATTATCATGAAATATTATGAAATATTATGAATTCATAAATATGAAATATTATGAAATTCATGATATAATATCATGAAATATTATGAAATATATGAATTCATAAATATGAAATATTATGGAATTCATGAAATAGTATCATGAAATATTATGAAATATTATGAATTCATAAATATGAAATATTATGAAATTCATGATATATTATCATGGAATATTATGAAATATATGAATTCATAAATATGAAATATTATGGAATTCATGAAATAGTATCATGAAATATTATGAATTCATGGAATATAATTAATATTATGAAAATATTGTGAAATCATGGAATATAATTAATATTATGAAATTTCATGATGGGCTTGACTTAATGGGCTTTGATATGGATTAGTGCAAACTGTGATAAAAAGGAGGAAGCAAGGATTGAACCTTGAACCTCCTAGTTGCACTCACCATGTCATAACCAATGAACCAAGCAATGTTTCTTGTAGAGGGAATAAGAAACATGCTTGTTAAAAGCTAGGGAGGTGAAGAGACATGTCTTTTCATGAGAAAAGTATAAATAAGGGAAGTTGGAATAACATCCTCTTTCTCTTCTTCTTCCTCCCCTCATCACCGAAATTCTCTTCTTCTCCCTCTCCATTTTCGAAAAGTAAACCCTAGGGTTTTAACCCTAGGGAATTGGAAGGAAGAAGAACCCTTTAAGGTTCTTGCCTTCTACTAGGGCCAAGATTTCTAAGAGAAGGCAAACAAAGGAAATACTCACCTTCCTTCAACCAAGGGCACCTTAAGATCTTAGAGAAGTAGAAATCAAGCGAAAGGATGTAAGTATCCCCTCGCCTACAGTGTAATAGTTATAGTATGCTTTCTCCTTGATTGTTTTAGGAAATGGGGACTTTTTCCCCTTTGTATGTTTCGGCCACCCCTCTTAGGGGAAGGCCTTGGTTCTTTCCTTGATACATGAGAAGACTTTTGAGACTTAGAGTATGTATGTGTGATAATTTTCTTCATGATGGCATGAACAAAAGGAAGAAAAAAAAACTAGGATTTCAGCCTTGGAAGGTTTCGGCCACCCCCATGAGGGAAGGCCTTGGTTCCTTTTTGGTTACATGAGTAGACTTTTGGAACTTAGGATATATGTATATGTGGTTTATGTAAATTGTTGTGAACAAAACCTAGGGTTACACCCTTGTGAAGGTTTCGGCCAACACCCAAAAAGGGTACCTTGGTTACCCCTTGATACATGAGTAGACCTTTGGAACTTAAGGTATATGTATATGTGTTTTTCTTCATGGTGTTATGAACAAAATTGTAGGGTTTTGTTCTTGAAGGAGTTTCGGCCACCCCCCTTGGGGAAGGCTTTTGGTTCCTTTTTGTTACATAAGTAAACCCCTTAGCACTTAGAGTATATGTGTATATGTATCCTTCAATGTGTTGTAAACAAAACATAGGGTTTAGAACTTGGATGGGTTTCGGCCAAAGCCTAGAAAAAAAGGGGTTAGTGAGGGTTGAATTATCCTAAAATATATCCATGTTTAATGTATTGTAAGATAGTGTATACAAGGTGTTTGTATGAATGTATGTGAGAATATTTAGTTCAAACCCTAATTTTCCCTATGCTTAAGTTTCGGCCAACCCTAGAAGGACTAAGGTTTAGGGTTGTATAATTATCTCATGATATGCTTTATGTTTAATAAGTTGCATGAATAATATGTGAAGGCTAAACTATCCTACGGGACATGATTATGTTAGCAAAATAATATGTATGTGCATGTATGAAATATGATGTATGTATGAACATGTATGGAATATGATATATGTATGAACAAGTATGAAATATGATGTATGTATAAACATGTATGAAATATGATGCATGTATGAACAAGTATGAAATATGATGTATGTATGAACATGTGTGAAATATGATGTATGTATGGACATGCATGAAATATGATGTATGTATGAGCATGCCTTATAGCCCATGGGGCACACTTATGAAATTGCATGTGATATGTTAAAATGCTTGAAGGGATACTCAAATAAGTATGGGATCAAGAGCACCCCTTATGTTGTGTGGTGTGTCCCTACGGGATCATGAGCACCCTTGAAGAGTGGTGTGTCCCATAAGAGTGAATATGGAGTATTCCTTAGCATATATGCAACAGCATGATAAGTATTTTACTTTTAAGTTGTGTACCCGACTCGTAAGGGGGTCGTTAAATAAATCCGGGGTGCATTTTAACGTGGCTCCGGTAGGACGGAAAGGTCCTGCTCTAATGACTTGGTGGCTCGCTACCCCCAATTCATTAGGGAACGTGCAATAGTTTCCGCGCGATAGTTGGTACACAACAGGGCCCAATATGATATGGATGTATTTTTAAGTAATACCATTATGGAATTGTTTTGAAAACATTCATTGAAAACATTTGTTATATGTGAAGAGTATGCTTATGGTACTTGATACTGCATGCTTAGAAACTTAGATGTTTGATATGCTTTGATGAACTTATACTTATGATTAATTATGTGTACATGTTATATTCTTTCGCACGGATTTTGCGAGTAGGACAGGATCCTTACTAAGCATTGTGCTTACTAGTTTATGTGTTGTCTTATGCTGCAGATAACACTTAAATGGAAGGAAGAGGCAGGAGGCTGAAGATGTGTGGGGTGGTGGCTCGGGAAGAAAGATTTCTATATCTACATATTTATGCTTATGTTATGCTCCTTGACAATGAATGATAGTGATTAGGATTGATATTGCATGATAATAGTTACACTTGGAATTTTCATATACTTGATTTATTGGATTATATTATGGTGTGAAATAATATGTGAACCTATCATGTTATATAATGCCACTTAATAATTTTTACAAGCATGCTTAGTACCTAGTTCTCTTAAGCCCTTGCATTGTTGTTTTAATGTCATGCTAGGAGATAGAAATGGAAAAAAAATATTACTATATGATTGAATGTACGTAACCCCGCCTTGAGGGTAGATATAAGGGCGGGCGTTACAAGTTGGTATCAGAGCAGATTTCCCCTCCACCACACACACATCAAGCTTCTTCCTGCCGCTTCCAAGTAAGAAATCCTAACTCGCTTATATTATTTCATGTACAGTAATGATATTAATAGAGATGGTTTATGCATGCATAATATAGAGATGATTTATGCTTGCATAACAAGGAAAAGTAGCAGTAATTCTCATGTTAACTTATTTATCATCTGTATGATAGATATATGGCTAGAAGACGTAGCAACCGGGGTAATGAGACAGTACCCCCACCTGATATGATGCAAGTGATCACAGATCTGCAGCGTCAGGTCACTGAACAACAGCAGATAATAAACACTCTGATGACCCAGCAGGGAAACACTACAACCCCGCAGGGAAGTCAGAATGTAATGCCTACTGAGCCTCCAACTGCACAGGCACCCCCGGACACTCCGGCTCGGGGAGCCCGACAGGAGGCCTATTTGATTCAGTGGCAGAGACTGAAGCCGGAAAAGTTCTCGGGCACCTGCGAGCCCTGGGATGCTCAGGCCTGGCTCAAGACAGTTGAGAGCACAGTGGAATTATTAGACTGGCCTGAGCATGAGAAAATTAAATGTGTCTCGTTCTGCCTCACTGGCGACGCCAGGATGTGGTGGGAACGGGTAAAGGCTAGAAGATCAGTGGACCAGATGAAGTGGAAGGACTTTGAGTCCGAATTTCTGGAGGAATTCTTTAATATGCGAGTCACAAACAGACATTTTGATGAGTTCACTGAATTCCGGCAGGGAAATCTCTCAGTCAACGATGCCGTTAAGCAATTTAACCGACTGGCACGATTATGTCCGGAGTTGGTCAGTACAGAGAAAGAAAGGGTCAGATTAATGCTCAAGATGCTTAGGCCCGAGATAGCTCTGAATGTAGTTGGTGGCGTGAATAGGCCCCAGACCACAGAGGAGCTGTTCAGCAGTGCCCTTATTACTGAGCATTATCTAAAGAAGATGAACCCACAGAGCCAACCATTGACCGCCAGCAAGAGTCAGGATCAGTCGGGAGGTCAGAAACCTCCAAATAGCAACCCCCACTGGAAGAAGAACCAAAATGGAATGAGAAAGCCAGGGGATAAATCTGCCAGTGGTTATTTAGGCAAGAAGCCTAAATATCCCCAATGTGCCAATTGTGGGAAGATGCACCAAGGGACATGCCTTTTAGGTGCTAGGAGATGCTATACTTGCGGAAAGGAAGGACACATGGCCAGAGAGTGTCCTGCTGCAGGCAAAGCACCTCAGCCGCAATATGATCAGTACAAAGGTGCTCCTCCCCAGTTACACCTGATGCAGGCAGCTATAGATGGTACACATATATGCCAGGGGAGATTAGAAGCCCCGCCTGCCACGACAAACGCCAGGGTTTTCTCTCTTACGAAAGAAGAAGTGGCGACTGCCTCTACCGTTGTCACGGGTCAGATATTTATTTACAGTCAGTATGCTACTGCTTTATTTGACACTGGGGCAACGCATTCGTTTATCTCTATGCAATATGCCAAAAGAAATAATATGTCACTACAAGATTTAGACTACAAATTTCTGACAACACTGCCCTCGGGTGAGGTGATGCCCTCTACCCAAATGCTGCGGGCCGCACCAATCAGAATCGCAGATAGGGAACTTTACTGCGATCTGATAGTGCTAGATATGTCAGATTATGATGTGATATTGGGCATGGATTTCTTGAACAAATATGGCGCCTCTATTGAGTGCCGTAAACGAAGAGTTATCTTCCGACCTGAGGTGAAAATTCTGTTCGAATTTATCGGAGAGCCGAAGAAGAGGACAAGTAAATTCTTGTCGGCTCTGAAAGCAAGGAAGATGTTAGAAAAGGGATGCTCGGGATTTCTAGCTCATGTGGTTGATACCAGTCCTACAGAGGGCCCGAAGCTAGAAGACGTCAAAGTAGTATGCAATTACCCAGAGGTATTTCCCGATAACTTACTAGGGTTAGCACCTGAAAGAGATATAGAATTTGCAATTGAGTTAGTTCCTGGTACTAACCCCATTTCTAAGGCACCATACCGTATGGCGCCGACGGAATTAAAGGAATTACAAGGGCAGTTACAAGAGCTTCTTGACAAGGGACTCATCCGCCCTAGTCATTCCCCCTGGGGAGCTCCCGTACTGTTTGTGAAAAAGAAGGATGGGTTGATGCGAATGTGTATCGACTATCGGGCAAACTGAAAGAGTAAACCAGATATTAGAGGATATGTTACGGGCTTGTGCCTTGAACTTCAAGGGAAGCTGGTGTCGATACCTGAGCTTGGCAGAGTTTGCTTATAACAACTGTTATCAGGCTACTATCGGGATGGCACCGTATGAAGCTCTGTACGGAAGAAAATGCAGATCTCCTATATGTTGGCTTGAGAGTGGTGAAAAGAAGGAGATGAGACTCCAGACGGATATTATAGACGAAACCACTTAGGCTATAAAGAATATCCGTCAGAGAATAGAGACTGCTCAGAGTCGGCCGAAAAGCTACGCTGATAAGCGACGCAGACCACTAGAGTTTGAGGTTGGGGATTCAGTATCCCTTAAGATA
Organism: Boesenbergia rotunda; assembly: GCA_024364735.1. Taxonomy (NCBI): domain Eukaryota; kingdom Viridiplantae; phylum Streptophyta; class Magnoliopsida; order Zingiberales; family Zingiberaceae; genus Boesenbergia; species Boesenbergia rotunda. The sequence continues at coordinate 1,259 of JAGFNQ010002882.1, read as the reverse complement.
GCCCCTATGAAAGGGGTGATGAGATTCGGAAAGAAAGGGAAGCTGAGTCCGAGATATGTGGGACCGTATCAGATTCTGAGACGGGTAGGCAAAGTGGCCTACGAACTGGAGTTACCGCCAGAAATGTCGGCTATCCACAATGTTTTCCACGTATCAATGCTCAGGAAATATATCTCTGATGTGAATCAAATAATAGAGCCCCAACCAGTACAAGATCAAGAGAACCTATGTTCAGAACGCCGACCTGTTCAGATCTTAGACTGGGAAGTCAAAAAGCTAAGGAACAAGGAAGTACCCTTAGTAAAGGTTCTGTGGCGGAACGAACGATTCGAAGAAGCCACGTGGGAACGAAAGGAGGCAATACGATTGAAGTATCCGGAATTATTTTAAAGTTCGGGACGAACTTTTTATAAGGTAGGGAGGATTGTAACGTCCCAAAATTTCCCATATGAAATATTATGAAATAGATGAATTCATGAATAGGAAATATTGTGAAATTCATGATATATTATCATGAAATATTATGAAATATTATGAATTCATAAATATGAAATATTATGAAATTCATGATATATTATCATGGAATATTATGAAATATATGAATTCATAAATATGAAATATTATGGAATTCATGAAATAGTATCATGAAATATTATGAAATATTATGAATTCATAAATATGAAATATTATGAAATTCATGATATATTATCATGGAATATTATGAAATATATGAATTCATAAATATGAAATATTATGGAATTCATGAAATAGTATCATGAAATATTATGAATTCATGGAATATAATTAATATTATGAAAATATTGTGAAATCATGGAATATAATTAATATTATGAAATTTCATGATGGGCTTGACTTAATGGGCTTTGATATGGATTAGTGCAAAATGTGATAAAAAGGAGGAAGCAAGGATTGAACCTTGAACCTCCTAGTTGCACTCACCATGTCATAACCAATGAACCAAGCAATGTTTCTTGTAGAGGGAATAAGAAACATGCTTGTTAAAAGCTAGGGAGGTGAAGAGACATGTCTTTTCATGAGAAAAGTATAAATAAGGGAAGTTGGAATAACTTCCTCTTTCTCTTCTTCTTCCTCCCCTCATCACCAAAATTCTCTTCTTCTCCCTCTCCATTTTCGAAAAGTAAACCCTAGGGTTTTAACCCTAGGAAATTGGAAGGAAAGAAGAACCCTTTAAGGTTCTTGCCTTCTACTAGGGCCAAGATTGCTAAGAGAAGGCAAAC
>JAGFNQ010002881.1:231394-272194 GCA_024364735.1 Boesenbergia rotunda | reverse complement strand
TTCTAGGATATCATTTGATTCGGTATAACAATCAAAGTTTATCAATGATATCCGTTCGGCAATCGGACGATTCACCGATCATCGTCGAAAAATGAGACGCACAGGACAGAAAATTTTGTGGTACAGAGGATCCCGTTGGACTTCCCCGAGACTCCAGGTCTCAACGTCTCTTAAAACAGAGCAAAATAAGCGAGAGGTTTTGATCATGTACCTGGAGCGATGTAGCCGTACGATCCGGCGACCATCGTCACGGATTCATTGGTCCTCGACATCATCCTGGCGAGGCCGAAGTCGGCGATCCGGGCGTCGAGGTTGGCGTCGAGCAAGATGTTGTTGGACTTAATGTCTCTGTGAATTATGGGAGGGTTGAAGTCGTGGTGGAGGTAGGCGAGTCCCTGTGCGACATCGGCCGCCACGTTGTAGCGCACCACCCAGTCGGCGAGTACGCCGCCCTGCTGTGGCCCGTGCAACGCCTCCCACAGGCTGCCGTTGGGCATGTACTCGTATAGGATCATTGTGTCGACGTCGTTGTGCATGTAACCGAGCAATCGTACGATGTTGCGGTGCCGGAGCTTGCCTAGTACGTTTACTTCTCCGGCCATTTCGGCTGCGAGGCTTGAGCTACCGCCGCGTCCTGCGGCGGTGTCGGGAGAGCCGCCCGCTCGCCAGAGCTTCTTGACGGCCACCACCGTGTGTGGAGGCCGCGGGAGCTCGGCTTTGTAGACGATCCCAGTGGCGCCCATTCCGATGACGTTCGCCTCCTTGACGCAGGCGATGATTTCTCCGCTCGTGAAGTAGAGCCGCTGAAACGCCGTCAACCTCCACGGCCATGCGCCGCCGGTCTCTTCGTCGAAGCGTTCCTCGCAGCAGCTGCCGGCGTACCATTTCTTGTAAAGATGCTGAGCGCCCAAGAGAATGATGCAGAAGGCGAGCACCGCCGCGATGCCTGTCATCCAGCCGGCGACGATGTGCTTCGATCGAGCACTGTTTCGACTCCCCGACCAAGTCTCCCTGTCTCCCAAACGGCACGGAGGCAGCACTCCGCCACAAAGCCCCGAATTCCCAGCGAGCTCGTCCGGGTTTATGGTCCTCAGTATGCCATTTGAGGGGACAGGGCCGGAGAGATTGTTGTGTGACAAATTCAAAGTCTCAAGCGCCGGCGAGCTCCCGAAGTTCTCCGGTATCGATCCCGTGAGTAGATTATTAGAGAAGTCAACGGTGGCGAGCGCTGGCATCATTGCGATCGCGACGGGGATCTCGCCTGTGATCAAATTGCCATGGAGGTCGAGACTGACGAGCTTCTGGCACGCAGCAAGGCTCGCCGGGATGCCTCCTTCGAGACGGTTATTCGACAGATCGAGAACCGCCATCGTGGGGCAGTCTTGGAACTGGTCCGGAATCTCGCCGGAAATCCGGTTATCAGATGCCATGAAGTTCTGCAGCGTGGGGATGGAGAAGAGGTTGGATGGGAGGCCCGACCGGAAGCCGTTGTGGGAGAGGTCGATGAAGGAGAGCGACGTCGAGAGGGCGATGTCGCCGGGAATCTCGCCGTCGAGCTCGTTGCCGGCCAACTCCAACCTCTCCAGCATCGGCAGTTTCCCTAGCCCGACGGGGATCGAGCCGTTGAGCCGGTTGCTCTGCATCCTCACCCGGACCAACGCGGTGCACGTCGTCAGCCCCGCTGGAATCCCGCCGGAGAAGGCATTATTGAAGAGGATGAGCTTGGCGAGGCTGCCGCCGTCGCATAGACTCCCGGGGATCTCGCCGGAAAGTGAGTTCGACGACACGTCGAGCCACGTCAGAGGCGAGCTGCGTCCCAGATTTGGTGGGAGAGCGCCGGTGAGCGAATTGTTCCACAGCTCGAGCACAAGCAATTTGGGCAAGTCCCCGATGCCGGCTGGCACCGTGCCCGTGAGCCTGTTGCACATCAGGTTTAGCAATTCCAAATTCTCCAGCATCGCAAACTCCGGCGGAATCCTGCCGGAAATCAAGTTGTCGGAGAGGTCGAGCAACGTGAGTCCCGAGATATTCCCAATTTCCTTGGGAATCTCTCCGTCCAAATTGTTCTTGTACAAAAACAGAGTGGTCAGCTGCTTGAGCTTTCCCAATTCCGGCGGAATCCCCGCGTTGAGATTCCCGACTGCCAAGTCGAGGTATTGAAGATTCGAGAGGTTCCCGAACTCGGCGGGGATGCTTCCCTCGAGCTCATTGTACCCTATTATGAGCTTCTCCAGCGAGGAGAGTTCGCTGAGCTCCGCAGGGATTTTTCCGGTGAGATTGTTGCCGGAAAGGCCTAAAAATTTCAGCTTTCGTAGGCTCCTGTAGGCCGTCGGGATCGACCCCTCGAAGAAGCTTCCTCGAAAATCTAACACCTCAAGAGCCGTCGCGTTGGCTAGATCTTCCGGTAGTGTCCCGACGAAGTTGTTGCTCGACGCGTTCAGGATCGCGAGCTCCAGCGACGAGCCTAGGCCGTTGGGGAACTCGCCGACGAAGGCGTTGGCGCTGACGTCGAACTCGCGGAGGGAGGAAAGGCCGGATAGAGAGACGGAAAGCGAGGAGGAGAAGGCGTTGCAGCAGAGGTTGAGTGTGGTGAGGCTGCTGAGGCGGCGGAGGTCGTCGGCGACGACGCCGCTAAGGTTGAGGCGCGAGAGGTTGAGGGCGACGACAAAGCCCAGGGAGTTGCATTCGACGCCGGTCCAATTGCAGTGGGAGAAGTAATCTTCCACGTTCTCCGGAGAGGTCCAGTCGCTGAGGGCGTGGAGGGGGTCGACGAGGCCGGATTTGATGGCGAGCAAGGCGGCGATCTCGTCGTCTTTAGTGCCTGCTGCGCTGGAAGTTGTAGCGCTGCAGCAGCAGATGTTGAAGGCGAAGAAGAAGAAGAAGGAGTGGGAGAAATGATGAGCAATTGGCTTCATCTTTGCTTTCTGCCTCTCTCTCTTGCTCTGCTTCATCCTCTCCAACCTCTACTCCGTTTGCATGCTACTGACGGAGGAGGAAGTGGTCGTAGTAGTAGTAGTGGAGAAAAGATGGATTATTTAATTTGTTTATGAATTTGGCAATTCACCATTACTCAACTTTTCTAACACCCTGTTTGAAAAGGAAGGAATTAGAATTCCTTTGGGAATTCGAATTTAATTCCATCATTTGGTAGCAATTTTCAGGAAGGAATTGTTAAGGAATTGAATTTCAATTCCTTTCAAACCCCTCAAAACAAATCACACCTAAACACATGTGATTTGTGAAAGGAATTGAATTCCTTTCACTTAAACAAATTAAATTACCAAATCACCCCCTCACAAAACAAATCAAAGGTACTCCGGTTCCATCCTCGCAGGATAAAATCGTAAAAGTATAATAATTGAATTGAATTGAATTCTGTTTTTACCATTCATTACAAACATGGGAATTAGAATTCAATTCCGACCGGAATTGAATTCCAATTCCTTACTTAAAGGGCTTCCAAACAGGACATACTTATTTTTCATACGAGCTATGATAGAGAGAGTGTAATCATCGGAGTTATGATGTAGTGGTAGGGTGATTAGTTGTTATCCTATATATCCATGGTTCGATCCCCAACTACGGCGTATTTGTAAGAATCGCCCGAGGTTGGTTGAAAAAACCTCGTTAATCATTTTTTTTATGATAGAGAGAGTGAATAATGTGACACGTGAGTGAATGACGTGGCACTTATATGCACACGCTCGATTATCGCGTGGACACCATCGGCGGTTTTCGGCTGCCGCCCCGAATCAAACTATACCCTCGGGGGCACGGTAAACCCGTCAAAAATTGTTACATGCAAAATGTCACGTCATTCACTCTCCTATTTTCATTCTCTCTATCATTTTTGTTTCCATATCGCCCTAGACAATACTATTAATATTACATTTCAAATATAAATCAACAATATTTTGATATTGCGTACGGTAAATTACTCTAAAATCTCTTGTATTAAATTCAACTTCTTCCTCTGCCGCCTCCTCCTCCTACTCCTCAATATCTGTGTTAGAAAAAATTTATTCACACTTTGTATATATATAATTTTCTTTACTTCAACTCTATAATGTATTCCGATTTACTTAATTATTTTTATTTTTTATACAAAAGTTCAAAATAAGATATAATTTATCTTAAATTTAGCACTATTTAACTAGAATCAACCAATCAATTCGGGCTAAATTAATCGATTGATATGAATTCTAAATTGATTAGTCAGGGAGACAAAGTTATTTTATTCTAGTTAAATTGTGTTGAATTTAAGAGAAATTATACTTCTTTTTTATTTTTTTTTTACCTATAAAAAATAATGAGCATTTCTATTCTCTAGCGACAAATCAAAAAAGAATCGTACTTAATTTGATAATAAATATATAATATTTTAATTTAAATGTACTAAATTTAAGAGGAATTATACTTCCTTTTAAATTTTTTTACCAGTAAAAATTAATGAGGGCTTTTGTTCCCTTGCGACAAATGAAAAATACTCGTATTTAATTTGATGGTTAATATACCGGTATATTGCCATAAACTCCCCAATAGCCCTTTGAGATTTGCATTCACTCCCCACACAAGTTTGTCATTATTTTTACTCCCAGATGGAACTGAGTATAAAAAAGTGAAAATTGAATATACATCAGTGAAAACTGAGTATAAAAGAGTGAAACTTGAGTATAAAAGAGTGAAAATTGAGTACATGGGTATTGATGTGGTGGATGCAACCTGTCATACTCAATTTTCTAACTTTTATACTCACTTTTCTTCAAACAATACTCACCAAACATCCCATCAAGGACTGCATGCAAAGAAATGTTTGTGTAGGGATTGCATGCAAAGTTGACTTGGTAAGTAGGGAATTTAGGAAAATTTACCCTTAATATACTAGATTTTAGTTTAAATATGCTAAATTTAAAAGTAATTATACCTTCTTTTGAACTTTTTATATGTATATAAAATAAGATAATCAGGTAAATTGATATGTATTAGTGAATTATGAAAAAAAATTACAGAGGATAGGAATTAATTTTTGTTGATGCAGGATTGAACAAGTTAAGTTCTTGTTAGAGAGTTCAGGATAATTTTTTATCATGTAAATATTAAAATCAGCACTGATATTTATTTTTCAAAATAAATACTATAGTAATATTATGTTTTGAAATTTATTATCAGATACGGAAGGAGGAAAATGAGAAATATATCCTCTGAAAAAAAAATCCTGAAATGTGTTTGCTGTATGAGAAAAGAAAAGATTAAAGAATAACTTCGCTCAACATTGATATCAACGAGATAAATCAGGGTTCCTTTCTCCTGAAATTTAATTCAGAGAAATCAAATTAAAGGGCACATGAAAATAAAAGAAACATATTAATGAGAAAAGTTAAAGCAAATAGGAAAAGGATAAAAATATAATGGTCAAGTGGACATTATTTAAATAAAAAGAAAAAGAAAAGAAAAAATGGCTCGTGAGATCTTGGGTTTTGCGACAGCTGTGAAGTTAATAGTTAATGGGTTCAAGCTTTGGACTAACAGAGAACAATGTCCGACATGAATCATGGGGAGAATGTGTTTAAAGCTAGCTAACCATAACTATATTAATTATTATTCGGCTCCATCCTTTTTACTTAGAACCTACTAATGCAAGGCTGACGCAAAAAGGAAAGATGGTACAAGGAATTAACGTGTAAGCTGCCGTTTTACTTTGTCTAGTCACTTCCTTGAGAAGCTTTAAATTCGATTAGATCACCCAGGCGACTCTTGTAATTCATCTTTCAATTATGTGATAGAAAATAAATTATAAAATTAATTTATAATTATAATCTATATATATATATATATATATATACACACACATACGAGTCTGATCAGCTGCGGACCGTATGCGGATTGGCGCCTGATCGATCACCAGACCGATCAGGCAAGTGCCTGATCAGCCACCGGAGGCTCGGGAGCGTCCCGACGGGTTCACTCGTATCCGACGGGTTCACCCTACCCCCTAGGGTTCATCGCACCCCCCGGGTTATAGTTTTGTTCGAGGGCGACGGTCGAAGGTCGCCATTGGTGTCGAGAAGTCGCAGGTCGTGTGCCTAATCGGTCACCGGAGGCTCGGGAGCATCCCCGACGGGTTCACCCTACCCCCTAGGGTTCATCGCACCACCCTGAGTTATAGTTTTGTTCGGGGGCGGCAGCCGAAGCCCGCCGTTGGTGTCGAGAAGTCACAGGTTGTGTGTCTGATCGGTCTGGTGATCGATCAGGCGCCAGTCCGCACGCGGTCCGCAACATATCATTCCTCTATATATATATATATATATATATATATATATATATATATATATATATATATATATATATATATATATATATATATATATATATTCTATCTGACATTTTCTGCAATTCGACGTGGATCTGACATTTTCTGTAATTCGACGTGGAAGATCTGACAAGACATTATGACAAATCTCATATGATACGACATTGTGACAAGTCTCATCTTTTTCATTTTTCATCTGAATGTAACAAAATAAGGAGTGTTTGGTTTGTTCCATTTTCTATTTTTCAAAAAATCGCATTTTCTCATTTTCTGAAAAATGACTTTCTTTCATTCTCTAGTTTTCCATAAAATGTTATATCTTTTTCTGGAAAATAAGGCTGGAAAATGTAAACCAAACACGTTTTCCAGAAAACCGCATTTTCTACAGAAAATAAAAATGGAAAACAAGCCTACCAAATGCCCAATTTTTTCTTTTCTCTTTTCTCTTTGATACATACATGCATTTGATACATGCATTATCTCCTATATAATTGTAGCAGTTACTATGCAGTAATTACTACAATGTTGTAAACTTTGGAATATCATAACTTTTGACTCGGATATCAGAGTAAGGCAATCTTTTTTTTGAATTATAAATTTCTAAATGAGCTTTAGATTTAAAAAAATCGGCTGATTTTGATATCTAAGTCAAAAATTATAATTTTTTAAAGTTTGTTACATAGTTATAATAGCTACTCGACAGCAGCTACTATATGTAGTAGGTATTCGACAATAGCTACTACACGTTGTAGTAGTTACTACACAATAGCTGCTATAACGTATAGCAGCTACTCAACAATAGTTGTTGATTAGCTACCACAATTGCATAGTAAACTTCCAAAAATTATTATTTTTGACTCGGATATCAGAATGAGGTTATTTTTTTTAATCGAAACTCGTTTAGAGATCTATAATTTAAAAATAATATTATCAAATTATGATATCTGAGTCAAAAGTTATATTTTCGAAAGTTAAATGCATTGAGTAGTTACTTCAACGTGTAGTAGCTACTTGATAATAACTGTCACAACCGTATAGAACGTAATACATGTGTCAGATCCATATATGTGTTAGAAAAAGAATTGAGAATTTTATTTTGTTGCATATAGATGAGAGAGAAAAGATATGAGATTTGATATCTAAGTTAAAAGTTATGATCTTCAAAAGTTTGATACATAGTTGTAGCAATTACTATCGAATAGCTCTGCTACAATGTGTAGCAGCTACTCGACCAATATCTACTATAGCGTGTAGCAACTACTCGACAATAGCTAGTATAACGTATCAAACTTCCAAAAATCATAACTTTTAATTTGAATATCAAAATGAGGCAATCTTTTTTTTTTAATTATAGATCTCTTAACGAGTTTTGATTAAAAAAAAAACTGTCTCATTCTGATAGTCAATCAAAAGTTATGATTTTTAGATGTTTGCTACATAATAGTTATTGTGATTTTTGGATGTTTGCTACATAATAGTTATTGTTGAGTAGTTGTTATATATTATAACTATAGAACCGTTGCATGTGAGAAGGATGGTGAATTACGTGTCTTTTTAAAATTGTCCTTTTTTCGAACTTAAATAAAACGTGAGAGTGTAGAAGAAAATAATGAAAAAGTAATCATGCGAACATGGGTCGGTTTTTACTTACTTCGGAGCCTTTAACGACTCCTACTGTATGACCCAGATCCTTTGGACATTTCTGACAAGTAATCCACTAAAACCCTCTACCAGTAACTCCTGGTAGAGTGATCGAGTACATAAGATAAGTAGGAAGTGTAACAACCCTGCATTTCCTATTTGATTAAGTACAAGTAAATGAATTTGTTACCCAACACAGGTGTAAAACTTTTGATCGGCTCATGTGTTGGCGTTGATCTTCTGGTAGCGATCGGATGTAGTCGTGTCGAAGTGGGACCGTAACAAGAAGAAGAGGAAGCAGGATGAGCGCATAAGATTGAGTGATGTAGTAGAAATTGTTGTCCTGAGCTATCAGTTAAGACACCCTTATAAAGGGTATCTGAGGCGCCTCAAATCAGGTAAATCTAATCTTGATCCGAAACCGTTGCTTTCGCTGCTTATCCCTTTGAAGGCGTCTCAGATCCCAATTGAGGCGTCTCGGATCCCAACTAAGGTGTCTCAATTCACTGAACTCCCATCTTCAGTGCAAACTCTATGGAGGGGCCTCGGATCTGAACTGAGGCGCCTTAGTTCGCTGAATTTTCATCTTCAGCGTAGACTTTACGAAGGCACCCTGAACAACCTGAGGCGCCTCCAGTCCAAACTTAGGCATCTCGGGCACTATTCATCCTAGAAAACTTTTACAAAAATGCCCTGCAAAACTAAGTTAGTCCGAAAACAAGTATATCCTACAAAACAATGTTAGTAAATATACAATATGGACTAAATGATATGAGTATTAAATAGACCCTGTATTCTGAAGACAAGGATCTAGTCAGAGGCCTCAACTTAGGTATACGAAATGGTTCTAAGTTGGACCGCGCTTAAAGTCCCAACTGGGACTCATCCTCACCGAAATTCGCTCCTCCAGTGGCTTACCTCACTTATCTTGTGCAGCTTTACTCAGCTCCTTAACCCACCGGGACTTTTGCCAAGTTTCCACCAACTTAGACTTCGGTTAAAACTCCACCACCTTAGAATTTAGCCAGGACTCTACCACCCTGGGCTTCAGCTAGTAGACAACCCCTTAGACCCAACTGGACTTTGCTAAGACTCCACCACCTTGGACTTTTTGTCAGGACTCCACCACCCTGGATTTCGGCCTGGTGTCAGGTTCTAAGCTTTTTAATCCTGCGCATTTGGTAAAAAGGTTAAATAATCACAACCCTAACTTTAACATATTTGTCATTCATCAAAATCTGAGTTTGACCATTAGTACAAACTGCACCAACAATAGCAACTACTGTTAAGTAACTGCTGTTAGGACTAGTATGCGAGCTAAAGGGGTGATTAGCTCTGATTTACTTGTTGATGATTTCTCGCTGCGGAAGACTCCAAGTAATGCTAACACTCAAGGATTTACTTAGTATTCACCTCCTTGAGGTGACTAATCCAAGAATCCATTCTCCTCACTCTCTCAAACACTATGAAAGACTTCTTTGTGGAGGTGGAGAAATCTCGTATAAGCTCTTAAAAAGATATAACAAGAATACAAACAAATATAAAGAAAATCTTACAAGATTTACAACAATAAGCTCTCTTTGCTTTTCTTGCATTCTTCTAGCTTGGGATCGCCTATAGAATCTTGGAAATACAACAACACTATACTCCAAGACTTCTCTTGAAATGATGATGAAGGAGAAGAAGGGTGTGCGAAGAATGTCGAAAAGATACTGCTTCAAACGTGCGTGAAACCCCTATATACTAGCGACCTAGGGTTTCTTAATCGATTACCACGTCAGACTTAGCCGTTCCATGGCTAACTTTTGAAACTTAATCGATTAGCATCTTAATCGATTGCTGAATTGATTCAGCACCTTTTTGTGCTCTCACGCAATACTGTCATAATCGATTGTCTAATTGATCACGATCCCCCTTAATTGATTGCCCAATCGATCACGGCCCCCTTTAATCGATTGGCTGATCGATTAAGAGGAGGTTGAATCAATTACCTAATCAATTCAGTCTGCTTCTGTTCTCGCGACACAACTCTTCCAATCGATTCACTCCTTCCTTAATCAATCACCCAATCAATTAAGAAGACTTATGTTCGCAAGAAACCAATGTCAATCGATTACCAAATCGATTGACCTAATCCTAACTTGTGTGCACAAGTCTAGGGTCCTCTTGCCTAACCCTGATCAACCGTGACCCGTTATGATTTCCTCACCAAGTGTTCAATCAAATCTTTGATCGACTTGGACTTTTCCTTGCCTAGTTCCCAACTAGGGCTTTTATTGTATCAGTGTGCGATCTCCCCGATCCACTTGGACTTCACCTAGTACCACTAGGACTTTTCCCTTACCAGCGTGTGATCTTTCTGATCTACCTGGACTTCACCTAGTCCCACTAGGACTTTTCTCTTGTCAGCATGCGATCTCCCCGATCCACCTGGATTTCACCTACAGTTCTAATATCATTGTCAAACATCGAAACCTAAGCTCACCCGAGTCTAGTCAAACTAGATCAACCCTGACCCAACAAAGATTCGACCAACAACTGCTATATGTTATAGCAGCTACTATCAGCTACTTTTGAATAGATGCTATTATAGCAAACTTTCAGAAATCATAACTTTTGACTCGCATATCAGAATGAGATGATTTTTTTTAATTGAAGCTCGTTTAGAGATCTATAATTCAAAAAAAAAAGGTCTCATTCTAACATCCGAGTCAACAGTTATAATTTTTGAAACATTGCTACGATGTAGCAGCTATTGTCGACAGGGAGGGATTTACATGGGGACCTGGGAGGGCCATGCCCCCCCCCCTCCAATCAAATTTTTAATAACATTATTTTTATATCTAAATTTTTATTTTTTTAGTATAGAAATTTTATTTTCTTAGTATATATATTATTTGACTTTATAAATATATATTTATAGTTGGTTTAATGGTAAATTTATTTTTTATTTTAACATACATCTAGTGTTCAAGTCCCTTAGATGATTAAATTTTTTTAAAAAAAGATTCTTTATTTCTTAAATTTCAATTAAATATACATTATATATCTTTAAAAGATTAAGGAGGATATTATTATAATAATTATTTTCTTAGTTATTATTATAATAATTATCCCCCATCTATAATTCTAGATCCGTCACTGATTGTCGAATAGCTACTATAACTATATAGGAGGTAATGCATGTGTCAGATGCATACCACAAAGTCGTGTCAACTTCGCTTCAAATCTCCCATAATATGGAAATAGTGATCAATTTTTATATATGAGCTCTGATACACTCAGTGAAAAAACTCAATGAAACGCTCAATGAATGACGTGACACTTTGTATGTACACGTTCGATTATCGCTCGGACATCATCAACGGACTCCGGCCGCCGTCTCAAATCAAACTATACTCTGAGGGGTACAGTGAATCCGTCGAGGATCACTATATGTAAAGTGTCACGTCGTTCACTTAGCTTTTTCTTGAGATTTTTCACTGAGCATATTATTTTCCTTTATATATATATATATATATATCACTGAGCTTTTTCTTGAGATTTTTCACTGAGCATATTATTTTCTTTTATATATATATATATATAATCTGGTTCATATATCTCATCTCTTAACTTCGAGTTACATTCCGGCGGATCGAGTATATGAAAAGACAAACACAATGACCTTTGTCCCTACTCAAAGTCAAACACCCACAGCCAGACACAACCACTTTAGTTTACTGCATGCACTCAGGCTCAGCCAAATAAATACTAACTAATTAAACTAAGCAGCTTATAATTAATCTTCTCATGCACAAACTCTGACAGATGAAGTAATTAATAAATAAACAAGAGCCAAATGAACCACCACCATCTCTGAATACATATCGATTCAAAAGGTCCATATGCATGTTACATTGTTCTCCTTCCATGATAATTAAGCCTAGCTAGCTAGCTCCTAATTAATTACACCTCATGCATCCTTGTTTTTTTCTTCCTTAATCTTCCAAGAACTAATTATAATGAAACAAGGTAGGTGAAGAAGGTGGAGTCTCCACTCATGAATATGCATGAGCATGACAATAGAGATGATGAATGTACAATGATTGAGTCAGGCCTGGCTGTTCCCTAATTAGCTTCTCTCTTCTTTTCTCTTCTTTTCTCTTCTTTTCTCCAACTACAGTCACTTGGTCTTGTGGTATCTCTACATCTCTCTCCTCACATGCCACACCACATGGCCATGGTAATTAAGTAATGAATTGGAGGGCATGTGAAGAGCTCCTCCTTTGCACCTTCCTCCTCATTGAGGCCATCGTCACCCAACCATTTGCTGGGTTGGCCATGTGAGATGTATGAGCCACTTATTCATTATATTTGGAGTGTTATTATTAATTCACAAGCTTTTAACTTGTCACTAATATACAACTGCTAGCTATAATCAACGTTTACAACACTGTTTTCGAAATCGGATCCTACCTAATGAACCGGGCGATTGGCTGGAGCTTCCATTGAATGTGTCGAACCCGAGTCTCTAACTCAATGTGTGGTCCTTTAAGCTCAACTTGAAGTTCTTTGTGTGCCGGACAGGGTCCGCCGAGGGCCTACCAAAGCCCATTTTATATTTTTTTTATTGTTTTTATAAATTAAAATTTTACCAAATTGTTTTAGATTTTTTTTAATTACTAGCGATTGCGCACACGCCGTATGTGTATAATATAATACATAAATATACACATAAATTTTATCTTACCTTAAGATTAAAATTTATTTAATTTAAATTTAAATTTTTAATTTTTGAATTTTTAAAATATAATTTCAAATTAAAATTTGAAATTATCTTTTTTAGAATTTGATAAATTATTTTCTAAAATTTTAATTTTGGATTGATATTAAATTTTTCTTTTTATGATTTATAATTATAAATTTATCTTTTAAATTTATATTTTTAAGATTTGTGATTTTATTTTCTCAATGTTTAGAATTTGAAGAATAAGAAGATGAAATTGCTAATAAATCTTGACATTATTTTTGATGTGAAAAGAAAAAAGGATATCAATGTAATATAATTTTGGACTTCACCAAATCAATTAAGAGTTAGTTAGTAAAGTATCCATGTACTTAATTAAATAACTAGCAATCAAACACGTGTGTAATATAATACATACATATGCTTAAATTTTATCTCACCCAGAAATAAGAATTTATTTAAAAATATAATTTTAAATTAAAATTTGAAATTATTTTTTTTAAATTTTTAAAATTATTTTCTAATATTTTAATTTTGGATTAAGATTTAAATTTTTTGTTTTAAGATTTGTAATTATAGATTTATCTTTTGAATTTATATTTTTAAGATTTATGGTTTTATTTTCTAAATTTTTAAAATTGAAAGAATAAGAAGTCAAAATTACAAATAAGTCTTGAAATTTTTTTCGATGCAAAAAAGAAAAAAAAGAATATTAATGTAACTTAATTTTGAGTTTTTCTAAATCAATTGTGAGTTAGTTAGTAAAGAGTCTAGATTCTTAATTAAATTATAAGATGAGAATTTATTTAGTTAAAATAAAATTTTAATTTTAGATTTAAAATATATTGAATTAGATAAATTATTTTCTAATATTTTAATTTTAAAATAAGTTTTGAATTTTTCTTTTAAGATTTATAATTATAGATTTATCATTTGAATTTATATGTTTAAGATTTGTGATTTTATTTTTTTTTATTTTTTAGAATTTGAAAATAAAAAGTTAAAATTACTAATAAGTCTTGAATTTTTTTGTGTTGAAAAGCTAAAAGGATATTAACGTAACTTAATTTTAAACTTTACCAAATCAATTGAGAGTCAATTAATAAAGGTTTAGATTTTTAATTAAATAGGAGGATAATAATAAGATAAAAAAATATCTACATGTTATTATTTTTCATCCCTTTTATATTTTAAAAAATGTAATAAATTATGATCTCTAATTACATACATAAACACAAATTCAATATAGTTACATAGACTATTCATCATTTTAAATCTAAAATAAAAAAAAATACCTCCTGAATTTTTAAAAATGTTTGTTATTTATTTGCCATGGTGGTGCCTTTTGAAGAAATTAAGATAACATCGTGGTAATAATTGGAAATGGGCCTGTAAATAGGACAATATTTTTAATGGGCTTTAGAGATTCCAAGCCCAATTAAGAATTCAAATGGCCATCTATCTCACTCAAATTAATATTTACTTTTATTGTAATTGATGGTATAAATTTACAGCCATAGCTTAATTCACATATGAAAGTCTTTTAATTTATGGCATTACAAGAACAATAGAGTCAATTAGTTAGTTCGAAGAACTGAAAATTTGAATAAAGAAAAAAAGAATGCTAGAAGAAATCCTAAAATGGATAATGTGTGGGAGAAAAAAAAAAGGCATATGCTTCTTTGAGGCAAACATTAGATTTTTGTCACGAAACAAGTCTCTTGGAGTTTGTAGATTTTTAGTAATCAATTAATCTTAGCAAGTGAGGTGCATGATTAATTAGACTAAACCTCACTTGGATAGATGGATATATATATCTCCTTGTCATTGTCAATTAATACTTAAAATGTGAATTGTTTATGATATTTCGATAGGTTTTATTGTGGTTGATGTTGACCACTTATAATTAGATTGGTTCCTGGGTTAGTTAATAAATTAATTGGGTTGATCATATTTTGGTACGAAGAAGAAGAACCATAATATCTTAGAGGAAAATTTTTTATAAAATTTATCATAATTAGAAATCAAATTATGAATACTTAGATGATAATTAATTATTCTTTTACTGTACTTATTACGAAGACATACTTGGGATGTTTTTATCATTTATATGTTGATATATGTATGTATATATATATCTAATAGTGTATATACATACACAAATATATACTCGTACAATTCTTTCTTTAAATTAGATTAGTCAAATCAGTTTCATCTAGCAAAAAATAAATAAATAAATAATAAATAATATGCGCTTGCCAATTCATTCTTATTTTTTTAAAATGAAAGATAATGATTTCCTCTTAAAAGTTCTTAATTAATTTATTCATTAACTCCTGCCGCTACGTGAAGCGTCGCTTTCCCCCCCCCCCCCCCCCCCCCCCCCCCCCCCCCCCCCACGTGGACCAATCATCTCCTGCCGCTACGAGGGGCCGACGGTTCCCTGTAGCACACGTGGAAGCGCGTTGTCATCTGACGTGGCGCGGTCAAGATCCATATTGGAAATCATGCTCCCTTCTAGATCTTGTCGCTATCTACGCCTGTGTGTCCTTAAACTGTTGCACGTAATTAGTTAGAAATGCAATTTAGGTCTCCTAATACATGCTTAACGTCCTGGCCTTTCGATCACCTTAATTTAATGCATGTATAATATATCTCCTTCGTCACTCGCCAACATTCTCACGGTGGAGAATCATATCAGTTGCAAAGGAGGAGATCTACCTACTGCACTATAATTCCTTTGCATGTTGCAACAGCTGATCGAGTTAGTCGGCAAGAACTTGGAAATTAAACCGGAGCAGACATGAGATTGAACTCTGTCTGGTAGCAGCAAGAACAGTTCTCTTTGTCAGCTCGATCGGTCAGATTTCAAGAGGAAAAGTAGAATTCAGAGACTCTAGGGGAACACTTTTCTCTCTTTCTTTCATTTTGTTCCATTGTTTTTTTGGGTAAAATGATCTGGATAGCTTAGAGCTGCCAGCTAGAATTTCAATTGTTAATTGCCATTTGCCGAGAAGTTTCCCATCTGTTTGTTTAATTTGATATCTCTTCCTTCGCTAATTAAAATGCTCATCAAGCTCTAGTCACTTCATCACAATTACATATATATCTTTATATATGCGTTTTCATTAATATGCCATGGATAAGGAACCATGCAACGCAAACACTTGAGAATCTGACAAAAGTAACCGATATCGATCAATGACTTCAACCTGCAGAATGATATGAATTGAACATGAATGAAGCGACTAGATAGGCATGCAAGAATTAATTCTTTTCTGAACATTTCTGAAGGTGATACACAAAGCAAGCATAAATGATGATGAAAATAATCAGTACTATCACGAACTGTACATGTAAGGAACTCGACGTCACGTTAGGTCTCCAAATTTTGTTGTGGGTTTGAATTTTTTTTCCCCAGACTTGTAATTAATTTAGTTGGGAGGAGAAATTATCTTCTCAGCTGAGATAGTCCTGTCATCTTCCAAGTGTTCCATGTTGAACAGAATAGATGATAATAAATTCTCAATGGATGTAATTCAAATGAAGCTTTAATTTGCCATGATTAGCATATCTTGATGATTGGAACAAGATTAAGCCTAACGTGTTCTTCTATTTATACCGCCCTCTGTTTCTTTCACTTTCCGTAGCTACTTAGATCTTTATCCTGCTCTTCGAGATCTCCGGAGATGGTGCACGCCGACCGGCAGCTGTTTAGGAGGCGACGCAAGTGGGTGAACGGGCCGGTGATCGTCGGCGCAGGCCCGTCGGGGATGGCTGTGGGCGCTTGCCTGAGGGACAACGGCGTGCCCTTCGTCATACTCGAGAAGTCCGACTGCATTGCCTCGCTGTGGCAGCGGCGGACGTACGACCGGTTGAAGCTCCACCTCCCCAATCAGTTTTGCCAGCTGCCGAAGCTCCCCTTCCCCCGCGACTTCCCGGAGTACCCTTCCAAGGCTCAGTTCATCGGCTACTTGGAGGCCTACGCTCGCCGCTTCAAGCTGCACCCGCAGTTCAACGTCGCCGTCGCGTCCGCCAAGTTCGACGACACGTGCGGGATGTGGCGGGTTCGCTGCCGGAGGACGGCGACAGAGGTGGAGTACATCTGCCAGTGGCTGGTGGTGGCCACCGGGGAGAATGCGGATTGCGTGGTGCCGGAGATCGCCGGTATGCGTGAATTCTTCGGCGAGCAACTGATGCATGTCTGCGACTACAAGTCCGGCGACGGTTTCCGGAGAAAGAAGGTGCTCGTCGTCGGCTGTGGCAACTCCGGCATGGAAGTCTGCCTCGATCTCTGCCTCCACAATGCCTTCCCCACCATGGTCGTTCGCGATTCGGTGAGCAAAATCAAACCTTTCGACATGAAAATTAACGAATTCCACCATCAAATCGAATCTCAAATCCAACAAAGACAGGTTCACGTGTTGCCGAGGGAGACCTTCGGTAGGTCGACCTTCGAGCTCGCCGTCGGTTTGATGAAATGGCTGCCGTTGAATCTGGTGGACAAGGTGATGCTCGCGTTGTCAAGGATGATACTCGGAAACACCGAGAAACTTGGATTGAAAAGACCTTACGTCGGGCCTTTCGAGCTCAAGAACACGCAGGGGAAGACGCCGGTGTTGGACGTCGGCGCGCTGGGGAAGATCAAGAGCGGCGAGATCAAAGTGGTTCCCGGTATCAAAAGGTTCCTGCATGGTAAAGCCGAGCTGGTGGATGGAACAACCCTCGACGTGGATTCCATCATCCTCGCTACGGGTTATCGCAGCAACGTCCGATCATGGCTACAGGTGACGATCGAGCGAGCTTCTGGAGTTGTGTTCAAATTTGTTTGCTGCTTGCTTACTCTGTTTTATCGACAGGGGAGTGACTTCGACACAGATGGGTTTCCTCGGACTCCATTTCCAGATGGGTGGAAAGGTAAGTCAGGGCTTTACGCTGTGGGATTCACCAGGAGAGGCCTCTCCGGGATATCCATGGACGCCGTGAAGATCGCCGAGGATATTGGCAGAGTTTGGAGAGAAGAATCCAAGCATGCAAAACACATGATTGCCTGCCATAGAAGAAGGGCATCACGAAGCTGATGATTAATCAAACATCTTCACTCTGATATCTGCAATGCAAACCTACTCCCCTTGCAGTACAATTAATCACCGTCTTGCCCAAAGTTATGGGCTTTTTGTGTATTCAACATTAATTAACTTATGATGACAATGTAAATATCTCGATCTAGATGCTTTGATAATAATGAGAACATCATCTTAATCTATATGCAAAAGAGAGAGGAAGAAAATACAAGTTATCTCCTAAAACATGCGTTTATTTGTACTTCTCCATGATCCTTCTTGCTTCTTCCAACGTTTGTTCCTCGCTGGATGGAGTGCTTTCCCTGTTGTTTGAGACTTCGTCTGCATTCAGCGCCACAAACCCAAAGTATACGAGTCCCATCACGGCCTGTTAGCATATCATCAGCAAGTCAATTTAGAAAATTGTTATCTATTCCAATCATTTCCATGGAACTGATACAAGAAAACATACCAATACAAAGAAAACAGTAGATAGGACGGACTTCAGGACAAAAAGTGCAACAGTGATAGCAGCAATGGCAACACCAATCCTTGCTACTGGTCTAGGAACTGCATCCTGAAATTACAAGTCCTAATGTCGAATAGCATAACATAATGAAAGATGGCAGCAGAGCAAAACCCGCAAACACAAGATTTGCGAGATTGAAATAAAGAATTTCTTGTATATTGGATAATGTATATATAATTTGTTGTATACGTCTTATTCTTCCAATGTGTTTGTTATTGATAGTTGGCTAGTTGCAAGTTACCACAACATAAGAGCTGGGTTAATAAATCAAATGGCATGATAACATAATGAAAGATGGCAGTAGAGAAAAGCCTACAGGCACAAGATTAGCTCCTGCATCTGTCACATCTCTTCCAATTCTCCAAGCTGTCTGAATCACTGGCATGGAACAAGGAGCAGACAGTTAGATGGTGTATGTATGTAGTTTTCCTCTCAAACAATAGAAGAAGTAATTCTTGATTAAGATGAATTATTTATGTACCATCACTAAAGCAGAATTCTATAGTTCATTTGTTAGCATTAGTCTGTGCTTCAGTTGATGGGAAAGAAAGGGAAAGGAAATTAATGGAAGAGAAAAGAGGGGGAGGAGATCGATTTCCAGAGACGGCCTCCTCTTCGTGCGATTTGCACGGCGAGGAGCCCTAATTTGTACATGATAAATTCCCAAGTAACATGACACCGGAAGTATGCTAACTAAAGTTGATGTAAATGAAAACAGAAGGTAATCAAACATGGAAGATTATCAATGGGATACTTGTTCATATAGGAACAGAAGAACTTGATTTTTTATTATTAAATTCGAAAAGTCGTAAACTCTGTGCATGAAAGCAATCCGAAGCAGAAAATGCCGAATTCTTATCCGGATGGATCAGGAGGACAATAGAGGAAGAGAAAGAAATGCGTGGATCGAAAACGAACCCTTGAAGAGATTGGATTGGGCGGCTGCAACGAAGACGACGGGGGAGAATCGACGCGGCGGGCAGAGAGAACTCCGGAAGCTTCTCGGCGGGGGCAACAGCCGAGGAAGAGGGCGGAGGAGGCTTGGGAAGGACCTGAAGGTGGATGTAAGACAGGAAGGCGGCAGAGGGAGAAGGAACGAGACCGGGCGGATCGCCGATGAAGCAGCGGCAGCCATTCTGGTCCCGCGAGGATGAGAGGAGAATCCCTGAGACCTGACAACGCACAAGTAGCGGTGAGCTGCTGCTCTCGTGCACATGTTTGATCGTTTCCTTAAGATTCGCGCTGGACTGATGAACGGCGAAGATTTTGGATCTTCACCGAAATGGGCCTTTCCCAGTCTTCCCAAAAGCCCATGACTTCCTCAGTACAATTAGCCCTCAAAATGAGGACGGATCATCTAGCATAAATGGGCCGGGATCGACCCGATATTGGATGAGAAAGTGTTGCCCCCACGGATAAACATAATTGGTATTTATATGAATGATTATTCTAATAAATTTTGAGATTAATTTTGTATGAATGTAAAATGTTTGGTAGCTAGTTTTTCTCATGCTAAAGGTCGTTGTGCTAAGTAAAACGTTTCTCGTGATTTATCTGTTTATATCTAACTGGGGAGTCAATGATACTAGGCTGTCTTATTGAGTGAGTGTTATCACTTGTTGCTCAAATAGACGAGAAAGTGTTGCCTAAGATAGGGTTGTAAATGAGCCGAACGTTAAATACATACAAAATTATTAAACTAAACAAACAAGCTTAAATACATATGTGTTTGACTCGTTAAGGTTCATGAATAACGTTCGTAACAATATTCGTGAATAATGTTCATTAATAAAACTCTGATTAACATGTTAAATAAATAAAAAAAACTAACAAACAAGTTTGAATTATCAAGTTCAATAATCAATCAATCAGATAAGTAAATATTTTAAGCAATCAGATAAGTTTAAATTAAAAGTTTGATAACATCTAAATTTATTAAGTTCAAATCAAACTCGAATTGAAAATTCAATAACATCTAAACGAACTGAGCTCAAATCGAGCTCAAGCTCAAGCTTAAACTTATCAAAAATAAATTAAGTCAACCTTAAATAATTATTTCAAAAATTTGGTTCATTTTAAATTCGGGTTAATTTGATTCAATTATTTTATTAAACAAGCTTGAACATATCTTAAAATTTCATTCGGCTTGACTTGTTTATAATCTTACCTTTAGAGTGTAACTGAGCTAATAACCATATGACAAATTTGTAACATCGAACAAAATCAAATTCCGACGAAAACGTGAAAATGCTCTCCTATATGAGGATATATTTGATATTGATCTACTTCTTCCTAATAAGGGGGCAGCCATGAGAGGCCATCAAAGGGACGGATTTCAATACAGACGAGTAAGTGTTTTAGCAGTTGGAATATCTATCGATTTGCAGTATATATGCAGCCCGACCTGATCCATTTGGGCCTGCTAGCTAATCAGGACGAGTCCATTTCATATCCTGAATTACTCCCGATGGTAAAAGATGATTCACTTGTCTTCAATACTCCGTCAATCCGTTTCAAGACTAACACGGAGAAAATAAATCGTGAAAATTATTAATCCGGATATTATGCTTAGTATATGGAAAGAACAGAGATACTGACTGTCAGATTTTAATTCCGACCTATGACGGCAACACTCGTACATTGCTCCTCTATCAAGATGAAGTAGGTGAACTGTGAATCTTTTGTAAATATCAGTGAATCCCTCAAGGGATCGAATCTCATTCTGAAGGGAAATAGTTCAGTTTATGCCGTATAATAATGATAATTTACTGAAGAAAGGGATCACCTCTAATTAACTAAGAATTATTTTAAAAACTTAATATGCCGTATTTAAACTCAAACTCCTATTTTAACATTCGAAGGTACATCAGATTTAAAGCTATGAATGACATATATATTTATATATATAGCAAGCAGCAAACTCTCACACACACAGAGATCAAACATCATGTCAGAATAAAAGGACCAACCAAAGAAAAAACAATCCCTCATTTCGGAGTCACCCAGCCCTGCACTGTCAAAGTCACACATAATCTCACACCCCACTGATCACGCAAAAGAATTGGAATGATACAATCTCATGCATCTTGTCACTATGCACTAGCAAGCTACTCAGGTAGCTTCACTACTGGGACGTTTTGCTGATCAAAGTCAAAGTTGAATCCGACGAGGCCATGCATCAGCAGCTTCTCAGCGGCAGGAGTCCCCAAGAGTACTTGGCCGAAGCTATGATCGCACAAGCCATAGCTGTTCCCATCAGAGCAGCTCTGCTGATCAAAAGCCATGAGACTGCTACTGACAACGGAGTCGATAATTTCTAGGCCTCGAGGGACACAACTAGGGTTGAAATCCACGGCAGCAGATGCAGAGTTGAAGAGATAAAGAGACGAGGGCGACAGTGGCAATGGCATGCCAGGATCCATCTGCTCTGCAATTACTGCAGATGATATACATGAAGCAGGGAAAACATGTGCCTGCTCCTGCTGCTTGATTTGGTGACGAAATTGCTTATTGTTTCTGTGTGACAGTGGCAGGCCAAGTAGCTTCTTCTTCAGCTTGGTGTTCCAGTAGTTCTTGATGTCGTTGTCTGTTCTTCCCGGGAGCTGGGAGGCAATGATGGACCATCTGCATACGATGCCATTTTTCGCATTGAAATCAAATCATGATTAATTTTATATTAATGATCGATCGATCGATCGATTGTGTGATGGTATAGAAGTTCACCTGCTTCCTATGGTAGCGAAGAGGCTGCAAATGATTCTGTCCTCCTCGTCAGAGAAGTCCCCATGCTTAATGTTTGGCCTCAAGTAGTTGAGCCATCTCAGCCTGCAACTCTTTCCACACCTCCTCAACCCTGAAAGTTAAGATGAATCATTAAACACAAACTAACTTAGCTAGAGCACAAGGACGACGTGATTAATTAATTACCGGCTTTTTTAGGGAGAGCAATCCAGTTTCCTCCCGTGCCATGCTTCTCTATGTACTCCTTAAGCTGTCTGTCTTCCTCTGGGCACCAAGGGCCCTTCTTCACATTGGCCTTGTCACAGCAAGGAGCTCTCCCCATCGTGAGCTTAATTAGAAGAATTATGCTGTCACACTGGGTGGGCAGATCCAACACTGAGATTAGCATAATATAGAGGGCGGTGGATAGGTTAAACAAGCCAAAGCATAGCCTGTCAAGTTTCTTTCCATCAGTTAAATATTTATTTATATATATTTTTGAATTCCCAGTTTTCTTGATGAGCATGTCAGGTATTTGAAAGACTTGGCATGAGGTTGTATAAAGAAACAAGCTAGTACCTGTACTTTTGGAGGACCTGCAATCCTGAAAAGAGAAGACCAAGTTTGATTTTGGCTTCCTTGTCTTAATTCCCCGTAATGTATATATATTTTAATTTCTCTTCCACCAATAACAGTAAATGTGCAAGTCATGGCAATGAATTAAGGGTTTGATCAGGCGGTGCGGTGCACTCCCACTTTCAATGTGCTTATAATCGGAGAACATTGAAAATGGAATGCCGGTGGAGTGGCTACGAATTTCTCACCATGTGATTAGAAGGTCAAAAATCCATCCGCACTTGCACACATAGAGAAAAAAAAAAGTTTGAACACAGGCCAGAGAGTTCTGAATGCATACTCACTTCAACGTTCAAGTTAGTTTCCGATTAATTAAGAAAAGTGAAAACGAAGAGTATGGATGAGCTCTCCAAAAGTACTTGCGTCATGAAGAGAAATCCTTTTTATAACACATCTCATAACTTTCACTCTAATGAGGTGTCACATCCATATAAATGAGGTATGGGGGTAGTCTCATCGTGGTGGTATCATGATTATGTTGTATTTAATACATATCTTATAAAAATAGAAAATCCGCTACTTTAACAACCTTCCTAGAATCGGCCACATTGATATGGGCGTAGCTTTGTATATGACATGTATTATAATGCACATCTTATACAAGATATTAACTCACGTGCCTATGACATATACTCTATGATCGAGCCTTGTCTTTCAAAAAATGTTCTAGATAGTAGGACCCAATGAGTCAATAGGCAAGTCGACCTATTGGGCTCCGAAGGTGGAATTTTATCCTTTGAAGGTCGTGGGCTCGTTGGCGTCCGCTGGGACTAGACTGATGCCGTAACATCCGATGGGAGCTATCCTTCCACTCAATATGAGCTTTATCCACTTGGGCAATCACCTAGCCCTTCCTCTTAGGATCTTCGTTGTCCCCATTCATCCGACCGATTATTTATCTAGTTGACAAGAGGTCTACGCAGTCCGGTCGACCTTGCTATCTTAGTTACTGAGAGCATTTCTGCTTTGGAGGGTCACCTAGGACTTACCTCTAGTGCAAGCATTCGACCGGACTAGGGATGTAAATGAACTAAGCGTTCGTGAACAAGTTTAGTATTCGGTTTGATAAGAGCTTGTTTATGTTCATTCAATATACACAAGATCAATTAAATAAATAAATTTGAACAACTCGTTATGCTAAACAAGCAAAATTGAACATATATGTGTTCAACTTGTTAATGTTCGTGAACAACGTTCATAAATAATGTTCGTCAACGATGTTTGTACACAATGTTCATGAACTATGTTTATTAATAAAACTCTTATCAACATGCTAAATAAATAATAAAATAAAATAAACAAATAAGTTTAAATTATCAAGCTCAATAACTAATTAAACAATTAAATAAGTTTGAATTGAGAGCTCGATAACATCAAAACGAACCAAGTTCAAGCCAAACTTGAATTAAGAGCTCGATAACTACCAAACGAACCATGCTCAAACTAAGCTTCAAACAAGCTCAAGCTCGGCTCTGCTCGACATGTTTACAGTCCTATCTGAGACTCATCGAGCAATAAACTCACTTCCAACTTTAACCTCCACGTTAGTTAGCCGCCTTGACCTACCTTCCTGAAAGGGTGTCCATCAAACTGACTGGATCAATTGCTATCTGATCAGGAAGTTGACAGGTGAGATGGTAACTCCTGGTGATGCAACAGATACTTTGGCGAGGAGAATGACCTGAGAAAGAAACTCGAGGAAACGTTAGAAGGGTGTTGGAAGGAGTTCCAATTGTCAGTAGTTGATCAAAAAAGGGGAAGTAGTATCAAAGCAAGAATGAGAGAATTAGACGTTTCCAAACGTCCCTGATACCTTTTATTCTGTCTCTTGATGGTTCCTCTTTCTTAGACAATAATGACATTTAGTATGACCGTTACCTGAATATTCTAATAACGGTCGATAATGATTACCACCAATTATTAAAGCCAAAGACCATTTCCTTTTTTGGTCATTTAATGGATTGTCGACACCTCTAAAATATTAAGTGTTCTCTTTAATGAATAGTCATCACTAATGTCTCTAAAGGAAGATTGTCTTGACCGGGAAGAGATCGAGGGTCATTCCCGATCGAGAGTATCTACCTTTCCTGATCGGGAGCCTTTGTCCAAGTCGATTCAATCGGGCAAAAGACTCTCGCCACTCCTAGATATTATGCTCAATCGAGCAATGGAGATGCCTTATGAAACCCCTCTTCGACCGATAGTTAATGATCACAACTGTTTGGATGAACGCACGTAGCAAGTTCATATGCCACCCATCGGTCTCCTATGCCACATGGTAGCCTATGGTTACCCTCCCCCATCACTATCCATACTAACTTAGCTTGTAGTAGATGGATATTATAAAGGTATTGCTGAAACGAAGTTAGCATTAATGTTGTATTCACCTAAAAATTAATATTGACACTACTCTGAATTTAAATATATGAATAAACGTCGATATCATTAATAATAGCAAGCTAAGTTTAGGCACCAAACTTGATTTTTTCCCACCTAAACAACATCCTAACAAGGAAATTAATTGGCATTCCTCTTTAGTAACTCAGAAACCTAGCTTTTCAGATAATTAAGATCAATAATTAAACAAGATACAAACACACACATATCTAACCTTATGTACTATATATATTTCATTATCAAACTGTTGGCAAAAAGACAAATTTATCATGGATTCCTAACCGTGAATTTAGTAATCGATATAGATAAGACATAAGTCTACACTTATTTTTATAAGGATCACACTTCTACTATATGCTTATTCTATATATATAATAATAAACGTGAGTTGGAATTTGTATATTCTATGCATGCATGTCCAAAGAAAAGATTGATCTCGAGTTTAGCGTAGGTTTGCAACAAGTCTAAACTAGAAAAGTGTCTGATTAGTATCATATCTAGGGTAGGTTTGGGTTGATATGGAGGATGACTCTGTTCATCATTATATATAATCTCTCATGTGGAATCTTCAATGAATTAGAGTAAACCAGTGGCAGCGGCATGTATTGCTCTCTTAATATACTTGTTAATTGATCTTTAATTTAAGCAAATCGTATAATGTTGGTTGAATCTTTTAATATCCAACTCAATATATATGATTTATTTCCATGCAGTGAGACTAAATCTAATCTAGCCGTTTAGTTTATATATATGTCAGTTGACTTAAACCCAATGAGCCTGATAATACTCAATATCTAAGTGTCGATATCCATAGGAATTGACTCTAAAAATTATCAATAAAACTAGCTCATGGAGATAGTTCTTTTCTTTGAAGCCTTTAGAAGCCAGCTCAAAAAGATTGTTCACAATGTGGTGGTGCATGGCAGGTGAGAAAAAAAATAAAGAAAACTATTTAGGGTTCTTAATTTCCAGCTAACTTGATCATATGAGTTCGATGTATCCCTGTAGTTTATTTATATGAGCATATACTAATACAACAATAGTATTAAAATTATAAGTGTTGAAAACTAGCTATTGAAACAAAACTATCAATTTCAATGGCTGGCTATAATCTCAGTCGTTGGGTTCCAATACTGCTCTGGTTCGAAATCTAAAATTAATAATCTTTTATAAATCAAAATTGATATGCTGGAGATATGAAAACCAAATGCAAGTCTGTTTATATATATATATATATATATATAATCAGTAAATTTGTGAAAAACTTCTCAATTTTCATTTGATCTTTTCATGTACTCTCCATTTGAGATTTTATTTGCATTCACTCCTTGATAGATTGAGTATAAAAGAATAAAAATTGAGTATATATCAGTGAAAATTGAGTATAAAAGAATGAAACTTGAGTATAAAAATGTGAAAATTGAGTACACAGTTTTTTGATGTGGTGGATGCAACCTTATATACTCAAATTTCTAACTTTTATATTCAACTTTCTTCAAATAATACTCACAAAATTGTCTTGTCAATCCTATCAGGGACTGCATGCAAAGAAAAATTTCAATCGGGATTGCATGCAAAGAAAATTTTAAAATTGGGGAGTTTAAGAAAATTCCCATATATAATTTATTTTATCAATTTATAAACTTATTTTTAATGAATATATAATTATTTTATATTATTATATAATTTTTTATTATCCCAAGGAACATTGGAGGAGAAAATTTGGATGAAGGCAGGTCTGCTTCACTTCGATCTGCTCAAAATGTTTGGCAGCTTCAGTGGCCGGAGCACCCGCCGGCAAGTTAGGGGACCTGCCATTTGTGTCTATTTCAAGACTCTGTAACGCCGTAATAAAGAGCATTAATTAATGTGATTCTTTGCATGCAAATTCCTTCATTCTTTTCTCTCTGTTTTTTTTTTCGATGTATAAATATCTCTAAAATGGTCATTTAAGTGCAAACAAAATTAAAAATCAACGGCCATTGACGAAGCACTTGCAATTACTAAATTCCTAGAAGATAAAGACAAATCACACCTATAAACGTCAACCAATGTGATATTGTATTTTTAAAATCAGTCCACGATGATATTTTAAAATTCAACAACACAGTGATTGACATAAAAGATAAAATAAAAAATAAATATAAAGAAATCAACCTCCACAACATTGCTATATCAAAGTAGACTTATTCAAAACAAATAATTTTGGGTGAAATCAATTGCGAGTTTTTTATTATTGGGTTACAATTTAGTGATTTAAAAAAATAGTGCGATTGCCCAATTAATAAGTTCGAGAGTTCATACTAGGCCAGTCGGTTCAGCTTTCAAGCAACCACTAATATATATAAGCAAGTTTTTAAAATTGATGATATAATTCTGTCTATTTCCTTTTTTTAAATGGAACTTGAACATGGAGGAATGAGCAATAAGCTGCTGACCCTTGAAATCCTAATGAAACGATAAACTATCCTTTTCGAGTGCTAATACATATTTTTCATATACGATGAACCATTTGGAAGACGATAACATCAACAGAGTATCCGATGCGAGTATTGAGAGCAAAGATCCATATCCACCGGCAAAATTTGATAAGTTTCGTCATTGAATTGCAATTTTCCAGGAACGGAAGGCCACAGTATGTTCATCTAATGCTTATTCCTGAACTGCCACCATCGTTTTTTCTTCTTTACATCTGAATCCGCGGGAGGGAGATCTGGAGAGAGACAAACAGGGATGGGAAAAGACGTTGGTTCGTTTCCAGTTGGGATAAGATTCAGTTAGATCAAGTTTCAATAGCTAAAGAGAAAAATACCGCTGAAGAGGAATCACTTACCCCCTTCGGGATAGATCGAGTTGTAGTGCACCTCAGCCCAGAAGCTCAAGAAGATTACTGCATTGGATGAGACTCGGTTAATTGCGTTGCTCTAAACAAATAAAGTGGAAACCATAGCTAAAAATTCCAGAAAAAATCTAGGTCACCTGTATACATATTAACCGAATAGAGAACCGACTCAAACAAGCTAAAAGGAATATATTAACACATTAATCAATATATATTTCAACAATTCTGATTATTTATTTGAACAACTAAATGTCTCATTGGCTAAAAAAGGGGGTAAATTTCACTAAAGCTCTCCGTCCAAAAACATAGGCAACGTACCTCGCTTGGACTTCTGAGTGCTGGGAAGAATCTCTATGTAGCAAGTGTCCTTAAATGATGTTATTACAAAAATTTTGACCCCATACTACAAAAGAAGACCATTCGTTAGAAGTTTATTCTAGACAAAGGAATGAAAGCAACAGATAGTCGACTCTATGCCATCCAACTTGCATGAAGAAAAGCAGACTTAACCAACTAAACTATCTAGATTGAGGCAAACTCTTAGAGAGAGGTAGGAGGATAACAGCATTATTATCATAGCTAGAGAAATTAAACTTCAGTTTAAAAGATTGTAAGGTAAAAATAACTTTGCCAATTGTGCTTAATATACTCTAAAAAACAGACAGAAACATATTGCAGCCAAAAGAAGTCTATCCTTCATGACAGACTCAGATCACTTGGTTGATATTGCACACTGCAAAGACTATCTAGAAGATTGTTGATCCATAAAACATTATACTTAATGAAAAACCAAGCCATAAGTTTCCCTTCCCACTAATAAAATAACAGTTTACATTCACCAGGATTTCACTGTTGCAAGGATGAAGAATGTGAAAAATAAGATAAAAGAATGTGAAAAAGTACCCAATCTGCA
Organism: Boesenbergia rotunda; assembly: GCA_024364735.1. Taxonomy (NCBI): domain Eukaryota; kingdom Viridiplantae; phylum Streptophyta; class Magnoliopsida; order Zingiberales; family Zingiberaceae; genus Boesenbergia; species Boesenbergia rotunda. Next base: position 243,414 of record JAGFNQ010002881.1, on the reverse strand, counting down.
GCAGCCTGTAAAGTGACATGATCACCCCACTCCCCGCTTCTGGTACAATAATGAAAACGATAAGAGAAATAACTACATGAACTACTTATGTGTTCACTTATGCAACATTTTCGAATGAGGACTAAGCCTAATCGGCATAGATTACTTTGACAGCTTTTCAAGATAGTCACAATACTCCATCGGTACATATCCTTCATAGTACTCGGGGTGAGATTTAAGCTGGAAAAAAATAGAGCATACAAACTGAGACTGCGAAACATGAAGTAGCAGATCAAAACACCAAAATTTATTATTGAAAAATAAGAGAGTTAACCTGGTTAATAACTTGCTGCCTCACAAATTTGTGGTGCTCTGGTGACCGATAGAATTGATCAGATAATGCTCGGAACTAGAGGATGCAAATTTGAACCCATGTCAATTCCATTAAAAAAGAGGCGGTGGCACCTTTTACTAAATGTTAAGCTGAAAGGATTGCAAGAACATAAACGTATATGCTGAATGAAAACAATTAATATTGATTACTAAGGTACGTCCTAAATTCGGGATAATTTACTTACTGGACACAACAATTATAACGGAGAGAGAAAATGGTGCTGGGTAGACATTTGAGTATTCTATTTAGACTATATGAGACCAAATTTAGTCAATTGACTTGAATTCTTTTATAACAAGAGTTAGTGCTTCAACACAAGGGGTTTTAGAGATAACCCTGGATATAAACTATGGTTGTAGAAAATAGTTTGTCACATTTCTTTTATCACTTCAACGAATTAGTGGATATTCCTATCTTTAAAACTCACCATAATAATTATTTAGGGACTATCATAGGCCATTTCTTGTCCTTTTGTATATTTTCCCATTATTTGTCTAATTAAATGAAAATGATCTACTGTCAAACTTTGAGACATGAAACAAATAAATTTATTCATTTCATTTCTTATTCTCCTCCAATAACTCTAACAAAATTCTATGGAATGACTCGTCAATTAGATTACTCAACAATCAGAATAACATTATACTAAAAGATTCTCCCTCGGTTCATCAAGATAGTTTAATTAATACCATAATCTCCTACATTCTTCCATGCTTGGGAATATTGTATGGACCTACATTTTTACCAATCTGTATTTTCTTTTGAAAAAGAAACACATCAAGAACTTTGGCTATTAAGAATAGCTTGTGCAATTAAAGAGCTTTGGGTTTTCTCTTATCATAATATGTCCCTTAAATAAATTATTTAGTTGATAATTCTTGTATTACATTAGAATAATCAGCTATGTTTTATTCAAACGATTTTGAGTGTTCAAGAAACAAAGCCTGTAGCACCATTGCTTATTCAGGTGGATTAATTGGGGAAATAAAAGAAAGAAATGCTATCATGTATGAACTAAGTGTATGCCTATATAAGGTAAAATGTGAAAATTCATCTAAAGATGGTTAAAAAGTCTTATAAGAAAAATACATAGGTTTGTGCTTGGATGGACTGAGATAATCAAGGTACCTAAAGAAGATTATTGATTTTAACTATTGTTAAAGAATTTTTCTCATCAAATATTACAAGATATATGTCATATTTATATACAAAGTTAGGACTTATTCTAAGAAATAATTAGAACTCTATTCTAGAAAATAAATCAGGATTCTATTCTAAAGACTAATTTGTATTTAAGGTAAAATATAAATTAGAATACATCTAATTATCCCTAACTATATTTACAATATTCTAACACACTCCCTCTCAAGCTGGAGAATATAAATCATATGCACTCAGCTTGTTACATATGTAGTCAATTCGGGGCCCTCTAAGTGACTTAGTGAATATATCTGCTAGTTGATCATGTGAGTTAACATAACTAGTAGATATTTTTCCAGATACAACTTATCTCTCTGACAAAGTGACAGCCGACTTCAATATGCTTTGTCCTCTCATGAAAAACTGGATTTGAGACGATATGCATGGCGGCCTAGTTGTCACATATAAGTGACATTTGTGTAATCTCTCCAAATCATAATTCCTAAAGCAATTGTTTAAGTCATATAAGCTCTTAACTGGCTATGGCAATAGCTCGATACTCTACCTCTGCACTGGATCTTGTTACAACATTTTGCTTTTTGCTTTTCCAAAAAACAATATTATCTTCAACAAATATACAAAACCCAAAAGCAGATCTGTTATCAATGGGAGAACCTGCCCAATCTGTATCAGAATACCCTACGACTCGAGTATGTCCTTTATCTCCGTACAAAAGACGCTTTCCTTGAGCGCCTTTGATATATCGAATAATGCGGATCACAACATCCCAATGTTCCTTGCATAGAGAGTCTGAGAAACTGACTTACTACACTTACTGCAAATGAGATGTCTCGACGAGTAACAGTAAAATAACTTAGATTCCCTACTCATCGCCTGTATCGATCAGGATCTGGAAGAGGCTCCCCCTGATTTGGCAGGAGCTTGACATTAGGATCCATGGGGTTGTCAACTGTCTTTAAGTTTAACATTATTATTTCTTTCAAAATATCGATTGCATACTTCCTTTGGGATATGATGATCCCATCTTTGGACTGTTCTACTTCTATCCCTAAAAAATATTTAAGTTTACCGAGATCCTTTATTTTGGAATGTTTGAAAAGATGTTGTTTCACCTGTGAAATCCCGAGATAATCACTACCTGTGATGACAATATCATCAATGCAAACCACTAAATAGATGCAACTAGTAGATAAGTGACGATAAAAGACAGAATGGTCAACCTCGCTCCGAGTCATGTCAAACTATTGAATTACAGTACTAAATCTACCGAACTATACTCTGGGTGACTACTTAAGGTCATATAAAGATTTTCTCAGGCGACATACAAGACCAAAAGACTCCCCCTGAGCAAAAAAAAACACGGATGTTGCTCCATGTAAACTTCCTCGAGTAGCTCACTATGTAAGAAAGCATTTTTGATGTCCAACTGATAAAGAGGCCAATGTCGAATTGCAGCAATGGATAGGAATAGGCGCACAGAGGGCATCTTGGCAACAGGAGAAAAAGTGCCCCCATAATCCAACTCGAAGATTTGAGTATAGCCCTTAGCGATGAGGCGGGCTTTAAGGCAGTCAACTTTTCCGTCTAGACCAACTTTCATCGTATATACCCATCGACAACCAACAACTGATTTCCCTAGTGGTAGACGAACGAGGTCCCAAGTCCCATTGCTTTGTAAGGCACACATTTCGTCGAGCATAGCTTATTTTCATTCTGGATGGGCAAAGGCATCAGCTGCAATCTTTGGAAGGGAAATAGACGACAAAGAGGAAAGACAAGAATAATAGTGGAACGCATACCTTTTTGAAGTGCAATAGGAATATCAGACTCAGGAGATGGGACCAGAGGAAGATGCGAATGACTTGGCTCCAAAGATGTGTCCACGGCAGTGTCAGCACTGGGCGGCGACAAAGCAAGATGAGGATGACGCTGACAAACCCGCAATGGAGGAAGAGATAGGGTTAAAGGTGATAGAGAGTCCTTCGGAGGGTAAAAGATAGTCACTAGTGTATGCGTAAAAGGAGAAAACTCGGACGGGGATGCGTTAGGCACAAAAAATAGAACCGAATCAAAGAACGTGACATCAGCAAATATGAAGTACCAACGGAGAGTAGGAGAATAACACTTGTACCCTTTCTGAGACCATGGGTACCCAAGGAAAACACATTTATGAGACCGGGAAGAGAGTTTGTCAATGTCAGGATCAAGAGCATGAGCAAAACATATAGAACCAAAGACCTTAGGTGGTAAAGGATGAAGAGACTGATGAGGATAAAGTACATGATGAGATATTTTACCTTGTATAGTGGAGGAAGATATGTGATTGATGAGATAACACGCAGTAAGCACGACATTACCCCAAAATCGATAAGAAACATGAGAGTGGAAAAGAAGAGTCCGGGTGGTCTCGAGAAGATGACAATTCTTACGTTCTACAATTCCATTATGTTGGGAAGTATAAGGATAAGACGTCCTATGCAATACACCATGAGACGCCAAGAAGGCCTGAAACGGAGTAGATAGATACTCACGCGCATTATCACTCTGCAAGGTTCGAAGAGAAATATCAAATTAAGTTTTGATTTTATGGAAAAAAGATTGAAAAATAGAAAATAATTTTGAACGATCCTTCATCAGATATAACCAAGTACAATGGAAAAAATCGTCTATCGAGACCCCAATGTAGAAGAAATACGACTCGGACCCCAGACATCAGAATGAACCAAAGCGAAAGGGGGCGTAGCCCGACTCTCAGTGCGAGGAGAAAAAGAACTACAAACATGTTTTTCTAATTGACATGACTCACAAGCCAAAGACTCTGTGAGAAAGAGTAGGATGTAATTGTTTCAACTTATCAAGACCTGGAAATCCTAACTGAGCATGAATAAGAAGAGGAGATACCGCCGCCGAACCAACAAGAGAAGGCCGGTGAAGCCGATATAGGTCATGAGACTCACATCCGAAGCCAATCATCCTCCCCAGGGGCGTAGTCAGGATTCAAAATTATCTAGGGCTAAATGATTATAAAAAATTGATGAACTAGATAATATTGTTAGGGTAAATTGGAATATAATTGGAATTAACTAGAATGAATATGCGTAAAGATAAAAATCATGCTGATTTAAATCAAAATTAATTTGTATTTAATTTAATTTAATTATAATTGAATCACGTGATAAGTTAGATCGATTTGATTGATTAAAATAAATTAGAACATTGTTTTTAAAAAAAACTGCTCTTTCCACATCCCATTGCACACGTCAGCAACTCCATAAAACATGCCTCCCTGTTTTTTTTTTGTTTTTATCTTTTCGCCTCCTCTATCTTTCACTAACTGAAAAGCTACAGCCCTTTCTCAGCTTCTCCTCTCCTTCCTACGTTTTAGTAAAATCAGAAGGCAGGTGGGGTTGGAGCCCACCCTAGCCCAAGGGTGGCTCCGCCCCCGATCCTCCATGTTTTCCGATCTTGTAAGGAAACAGAAGTTTTAATAAAAGAGATGACACAATCAAGAGACCGAGTAAGTTGACTTATTGATAACAAATTAAAGGGAGCTCCGGAAACATAAAGAACATTATGAATAGGGAGAGACAGAGAAGGATGAACAATACCAACACCCTGGGATTGAGTTTGAGAACCATTTGTCATAGTGACAAAGGGTAAATAATCGGAAGTAGTGAGAGAAGAAAAAAAAGATTTATTACCAGTAATATGATCGGTGGCCACTGAATCAAGAACCCAGGGATCCGAAGATCGAGATATGCTAGCAAAGGAATTACTAGAGTGTGCAACGGCAGTAGTGGAATCAAAAGCCTGTCGATCGTCATACCATTTTAGAAAGTCATCATAGGAAGGCGGTGGGGTCGGATTCGGTGGCAACTGTGGAGTGGAAGCTGAAGAAGCGATAGAACTCTGGACAATCTGAGCAACACAAGGGGGTCGACCATGTAGACTCTAACATTTATCAATCGTGTATCCTGGTCGGTGGTAGTGATTACACCAAGGACGTCCTTTGCCACCCTTATGGGGTTTAGGTCTGGTATTGCTTCGAGAGACCAAAGCTGATGAGTCAAAAGGAACGAAAGGAGGTAACGTCAAGACTTTGGCAAGGACACGAAGGAGAGTCACCCAGGTACTGTCTATGGTAGCTTCTTTGGGGTTGCCCAGAATCTGATCATGAACATGAGAATAATTTATGGGCAGACCATATAAAACCAGAGGCATAAAAAAATTTCTTTCGATTTTCAAGCTCTACAACAGGAGTGACCGGGGGTAGAAGCAGTTCATTGAAGTCACAAAGAAGGCTAGAGACCAAACCCAGATAAGTTAACATAGAATCCTTAATCTGATGGGTACTGAGGATGTTCATGAGATCTTCACAAACTTGATAGAGTCGCCGAGAGGTGTTTGTAAAGAGTTGTTGACCCTGTGTCCAAACAGCTTTGCCGGTTTTATGAGTGCGGAAAACATCCTTAAGAGATGGATGGATTGCGGCTTGGATAATACAACACAACTAAGCGTCAACTTTTTTCCACAGAGGACGATCGGCGACTTGAGCATCCTCTTCGGTTTAGGTGAGATGTGTCTTATAACCCTATCCAACAAGCCAAAGCTTAATGTGAGAGGCCCAAGAGGAGTAGTTCTTACCATCCAACTGCTCAGAAGAGAGTGGAGCAGCGATGTGGTTGGTAAAGATTGAGATATCCGGTTTTGAAGTGTCAGAGGTAGCCATTGCTCAGTTTTGGGTTATTGAGAGGTTGTCGGCGTCAGGAATAGGCGCCGGAATATGCACGCGATGCAGAAACCTTCAACGTTCGACGGAGGAAAGCACACTGCGGAGAACAACACACGGCGTGCGACGGCATGCAAGAAGAAGCCTTCAGCGCACCTGAAGATGGAGGTCACGAGCCGAGGAAGAAAAGAAGGGTTGCCTTGCGCGAGCAGGTCGTAGAGAGCAACGCGATCGAGTGCAGAGAGAACATGATCACGTGTGGAGAGCGACGCATTGCCGGAGCTTGCGACGCGTGCAGGAGAAGAACAGCAGCGTCGCGAGGAAGAGCAACAACATCACATGGAGAGAGGGGAAAAGAGAAACGGATCGGTCAAGATTTAGGGCAAAAGAGAATTTTTGGATAAAGAAAAAAAAACTTAAACCTTGTGCTCTAATACCATGTTAAAAAATTTCTCTCATCAAATATTACAAGATATAAACTCTATTTATATACAAAGTTAGGACCTATTCTAAAAAATAATTAGAACTCTATTCTAGGAAATAAATCAGGATTGTTGTGAGTTGCAGGGGTAATTAGTTCTTTTCTTTCTATCTTGTGTCATTAGGGTTTTGCAGGCTATAAGCTATATAAGTTATGTAATGGTTCAGTTTTAATCAAGGTTTTGAATAGTTTCTTGTTATCCAACATGGTATCAGAGCTTAATTCTTCAAAACCCTAAATTTTTCCCCTGTCGTCGTCTCTTCTGCTTCAGAAAAAAAGGTTTGAAGCAGCGCCGATCTCTTCAGAGCTGAAGAGACGCCACAGCATCGCAGGGCTCTTCTCATACGGCGACATCTCTTCTCCTTCCCGACGCCACAGCATGATCGTGATCCCATACGGCGACATCTCAGCCACGCGAGCAGCGCTGATCACAGATCTCCTCCTCGCGTGACCCTCTTCTTCTCCGCGGCTCTTCTTCTCCGCGGCTTGGCTGGCGGCATCACCCTCGCGCGAAGGCATCTTCTTCGCGGCTCTCCCCTTGCGACGCGCAAGCCCAGGCGTGGCGTCTTCCCTCACGACGCGCGAGCCCGTCTTCCCTCACGACGCGCGTGGCATCACTCTTCTGGGCAGACTTCTTCTCGCATCGCAGGGCTCTTCTCGCGCGCGCGCCTCCTCGAGCGCACGCGAAGCAACAGGAAGGGCTGCGAAAGGGCTGCTGGACTTCTGCTTGGCCGCTGGACTTCTGCTTCGACCTACTCCCCAGACTCTCTCTTGTTGCCGAAGCAGAGAGGTTCTGCTGATTACTCTTTTTTTTGGATTTCTTCTGCTATTTTGTGAATTTCTTCTCGCGTCTGGCCTCTTTTGGTCGTCGGCCTTCTGCTGGCCTTTCTGGAAGCATCAGAAGATCTCTTGTCGCTGGCTGTTCTCTTCTGTGGCCTTGTGAGATCGGTACTAATATTTTGCCCTTTCTGGAATTTCTGCGTTTTTTTTTATTATTTCTTCTCGCCGCAAGCATCAGAAGACCCACAGCCTCCCTACCGCTTGCTTGATTGCGGCACTAGTACCTGACGTTTGTCCTCTTCAGCGCCCGACGCTCTTCTTTGTCTCTTCTTAGGGTTGTTATGGCAGACACCACTGGAGAATGTTCTGGATTGTCGATAGATCCTTTGACTTCTTCTGAACAGGGACACCCAATTTTCACAACGACAGGACCGAGAGGATCTAGTCTTCAGATAACTTCGGAAAAGTTGACCGAGAAAAATTATGCGTCGTGGGCAGTTGCAGTTGAGCTTTATGTTGAAGGCCATGATAAACTTGATATTCTTCATGGTACTAAAATGAAACCAGATGAGAAAGATCTCAGTTTTCGTACTTGGAGGCGTGACAATATTCTGGTAATGACTTGGATACTTAATTCTATAAGTTCTGGCATCAAACAGGTCATTCTTCATAATAAAACAGCTGTTGATATGTGGAGGACACTGGAGCAGATGTATGGGCGCAAGCATGATATGCTGCGTACTTATCAGATAAGTAGTCAAATTTTTAAACTTGAACAAGGTTCTATGTCTGTTACAAATTATTTTGCTGCTCTAAAAGGGTTGTGGGATGAGTTTGACTACTACAGGATGGACAATTGGATTTCTATTGATGATCATCAGAGATATCTGAAGCTTCTGGAGAAGGACAGAATCATTAAGTTTCTTGATGGGCTTCATGCAGAGTTTGAAAATTTAAAAGGACAGATTCTTAGTCTTGATCCTACTCCCTCTCTAGAACAAGTTTACTATAAAATTCTGAGTGAGGAAGGCAGGAGAAGAACCATGACCAACAAAGGGAATATTTCTACAGCAAGCGCTCCAATTGGGGAGATATCTGCTTTTGCTGGTTCTACTAACAAGTTCAAATCTGGGGGAACGAAAGGAAAAGGTGGAAAATCTTGTCGGCATTGCAAAATGACTAATCATGATTCAGATTTTTGTTGGGAGAAATATCCAGAAAAAAAAACCTGAAAAATTCAAATACAGTGACAAGAAGGTGTCTAGTCGTGGGAATCTTGCTGCCCAGAAATTAATGGATGGGGAGACTACTAATTCCTCGGTACCTTCTAATATTGAGTTGTCATCTACTGATATTGTCAATCTTCAACACCTTTTATCGCGACTTCAGACTTCATCCGCTGCCAATTCGTCTCAAGCGCACACAGGTATCCGTGGTCTGGAATTAAGTATTGATGCGTCAAGATCTTGTATCCCCTGGGTCATTGACTCAGGAGCTACGGATCATATGACAAATCTTGCTAATTCCTTTATTTCCTACTCTTTGTCTTCTGGGCAGGATAAAGTGAGCATCGCTGATGGCACCAAAGCTACTGTGGCTGGAAAAGGTTTCATACAACTGGCAGACCACTTTATCCTATCCTCTGCACTTCATGTCCCTTCCATTTCTCTGAATTTACTTTCTGTTAGTAGTATTACTAAACAACTACACTGCTCAGTTACCTTTTTCCCTGATCATTGTGTCTTTCAGGATCTCGAGACCAAGCAAACGATTGGGACTGGCCGTGAGGTAGGAGGTCTTTATTACTATCATGGTGGAACAACAACTGCTCTGAAGTCTACAGTCCAGTGTTCAGAAAATAAGCATCAAGAAATCTTGTTATGGCATTCTCGTTTGGGAGATTTATCTTTTCAGTCATTAAAGGTCCTATTTCCTAATTTTTTTCTTTTGTTTCTCTTGAGTCTCTTAAATGTGAAGTTTATCAGTTATCCAAACATTGTAGAACTCATTTTTCTGTGTCCATGAAAAAAAGTTCGTCTCCATTTGACCTTGTTCATTCAGATGTGTGGGGTCCCTCTTCCGTGCCTTCTTTGGATGGCTATCGATACTTTATTTCTTTTATTGATGATTACACCCACTGTACATGGCTTTATTTGATGAGAGGTAGAGATGAAGTTCCTCGACTCATTCAACATTACTGCAAAATGGTTGAAACTCAATTTCACACACAAGTGAAAACTCTTAGATCTGATAATGCACGGGAATATTTTGCACAATCCCTAAATACTTTTCTAGAGGATTCAGGAATTCTTCATAAGTCATCTTATCCCTACACACCACAGCAAAATGGAGTGGCTGAGAGGAAAAATCGTCATATCCTTGAAACAGCACGTGCATTATTGTTTCAACGTCATTTACCCAAATATTTTTGGGCAGATGCTGTTCTTGCTGCTGCTTATATCATTAATCGTCTACCATCAAAAGGTCTCGGGTATCGGTCCCCTCTCACTATTCTTCGTCCTGACATAACATTGTTCTCCCTTACACCTCGGGTATTTGGCTCCCTCTGTTTTATTCATGTTCTTGGTCCTAAATCCTCTAAGCTTGATCCTCGCTCTATACGGGGAATTTTTCTAGGGTATTCCACTTGTCAGAAAGGCTACAAATGCTTTGATCCTGTTACTAGGACTAGATATGTCTTGAAAGATGTTACCTTTTTTGAGTCCGAGTCCTATTATTCTCCCCAGACTCGTCCTCAGGGGGAGAATCTTACCTCTTCTCTTGTTCCTCAAGTGGTTCCTTCTCCTATTTCACTGGATGTCATGAAAAAAAAAGATGATGCTTCATTACTGGGCTCGCAGGTTTCACAAGAAATTATTACTTACAAGCGACGAAGACATAAGCAAGGACCTACTACTGATCGGCTAGCTGAATCGGAAGCTTTGGCTCCTGATCCTGTATCCTCATTGGGTGAACCAATTGCACCCCTAAACATGAATGAGTTGGACCTTCCAATTGCTGTTAGGAAGGGGGTCAGGTCATGTACTCAACATCCTATTTCTAACCACGTTTCTTATTCTCGTTTGTCTTCTTCATATCATGTCTTTATTTCACAGCTATCAAACTATACCATACCTTCTTCTTATCATGAAGCTGTAAGGGACTCAAGGTGGCTGAAAGCAATGAATGAAGAAGTGGATGCTCTTAATAAAAATGGTACTTGGGAATTAGTAGATCCCCAAAGGGGAAGAACTTGGTTGGTTCTAATGGGTCTATGCTATCAAGTATAACTCAGAGGGTAAAGTGGGTTAGATATAAAGCAGACTTGTGGCCAAGGGATTCACTCAAACATATGGGGTGGATTATTTGGAGACCTTCGCTCCAGTTGCAAAACTCAAATCAGTCAGGGTGATTCTTTCTCTTGCCTCTCAGTATGATTGGCCGCTATTTCAGCTAGATGTGAAAAATGCTTTTTTGAATGGCAACCTTCACGAAGAGGTCTACATGTTACCACCTCCTGGAATTGAAACAAAAGGGAAGATTTGCAGACTGATAAAGGCTTTGTATGGACTTAAACAATCACCCAGAGCATGGTTTGATAGGTTCTGCAAAGCCATGACATTATTTCGCTTTAGACAAGGGAATGCTGATCATACACTCTTTGTGAAGAAGAAAGAGGACAAAACTACAATTCTTTGGTTTACGTGGATGATATGATAATCACAGGTGATGATGAGGTTGAAATCCAGGCTCTTAAGTCCAAGTTAATATAAGAGTTTGAAATTAAAGATCTAGGAGTATTGAAGTACTTCCTTGGTATTGAAGTAGCTCGATCTCAGGAGGGAATATATATATGTCAAAGAAAATATGTGTTGGATTTGCTCAAGGAGACAGGGAAGTTGGGTTGTCGGCCAGCATCGACTCCTATAGAAGTAAGTCATGATCTTACTAGTTCTAATGGGGGAAGATCTTACAAATCTGGAAAAGGGAACATATCAAAGGTTGGTTGGAAAATTACTCTATTTGTCTATGACTAGGCCTGACATTACCTACGCTGTTAGTGTAGTGAGTCAATACATGCATGCTCCTAAAACTATCCATATGAAGGCCGTTGACAGGATTTTGAGGGTACTTAAAGTCATGTCCCGAAAAAGGCTTGTTGTTTAAGGGAGGTGGTATCTGAAGGTGGAATGATTATTCTGATGCTGATTGGGCTGGTTCTAGAGATGATAGAAGATCCACTTCTGGCTATTGCACCTTTTTAGGAGGAAACTTGGTAACTTGGAGAAGTAAGAAACAAAGTGTTTGTGCACGGTCCAGTGCGGAAGCAGAATATCGAGCCATGGCACATGGTCTTGCAGAAATGTTATGGTTGAGTTTTTTATTAGAAGACATGGGGTTAAAGGCTGAATTACCTCTCAGGCTGTACTGCGACAATAAAGCTGCAATCAATATTGCAAATAATCCAGTTCAACATGACCGGACCAAACACATCG